>VYZX01015602.1:0-17100 GCA_013401335.1 Brachypteracias leptosomus
ACATAAATACATACATACATACAATGTGGATTGCTCCCTCAGCTGGGCTCAGACACAATCTGCTCAGTAGCTGCCACTACTCATGTTTCCCTGACTCATCTTGATGGTTTCACATCTGGACACTGGGGCTTATACTTTTCTGCAGCACATCTGGGGGAGTGTTAGGAGATAGGAAGTCTCTTCCTCTGAGGCCTTAGTTTGGGTGCCCTTCCTGCTACAGGTTCCTGTGCTCATTTAGGTCTGTGGAGCAGGGTCTGTAATGGAATGATGGCTCATGTGAAGGGCCTGGATTATGGAGGGCAGGGGATTATTTGAGCTCCACAGATGCTATTGCATGTCTGTGCTCCTTTGTGGGTATGCAGATGAATTTGTATCACATAAGTCAACAATCAAGAATTATGTTTATTAAATAGTAGGTCATTTGGGAAAAGAAAAAAAAAAGATAGAGAGAGAAGATACTGGTTTGGGAATCTCAGAGTAGTGATCGTGGCTTCCCAGAAACAGGAAACATAGAGGAGAAAAACTGGAAAAGCATGTTGTATAGATCTGTCAGTAAATAAAGGCTATCTCTTTGAAACAACAGGTTTCTGGAGTTAAATTAAAAAATGTAATTAAGCACAGCACTCCTGGGTATGTGCAACAGCACTGTAGGCCCAAGGAAGTCAGTCCAGTTAGTAGCTACAATCCGCTGACTTTTTTGCTTAAGCATAAGGTCTGGATTTTTGCAGACTGATCTTTTGAAGGTGTGTAAAAATGTGTGGATTTTTAAAAATTGGATCTTACCTTGAAGAATTTGAAACCACCACAAAGATTGATTACATGCTCTGTCTTAATCAGGGTAGACTATAATGTTCAGTGTTTTGCAGACTTTATTATCTCTCTGATTCTTGGTTCCAGAAGTTGTTAAATTGTAAACTTCCAGGACTTGTTATTAGCGCTCTGCATGAAAGAAAATCTATTAATATCTTAATAAATGAATGTTACTATAAATTTTCCCTTAGGAATTAGAAAATGTAGTTATTAAAATGCAGCTCATTATAATTTTAATCATTTGAAAAAAAGAACCAAATTAATATTGTTTTTGAGAAAGATGTTTGATTTACATCTATGTGATTATTTTCAATTGTCATTAGGATCAAAGCCATCAAAATAACAAGGAAATTATCATATTTATTTTAAATACCGATAGGGAATCTTCTTCTTCTTTGTTATTCTATTTCTCAAGAAAATCATAGAACTAGGTTTTCATGGTATTTAACTGCAAGAATTTTCTTGCCTCTTCCAGATCTAGCAAGATCAAGTGATAGGAACACAGAAATTTAAGCCAGATTATTACCATCTAAAATATTTATAATAGAATCAAAAATGTCTAAAATTTGCTGTTATGTCAGTCCAAGTGTTTGCTTAAAATTTTGGTTTCAACACTATAAAAGCTATATAGTATAAAGCTGACCTTGGCTTGCTGAATGTCAGCAAATTTTCAGTTTCTCGGCAGTAAACAAGTAGCGCTAATATACATTGTCAAATTTTCCTTTGGTGATTATTTACTCAACACAATGTTAGAGTAGTTATGTGGAGTACTTCCTTTTTTAGTGGATGATGAACAGTAACTTACTTAAGAAATGCCACAGGTCCATGTAGTTCTGTAGTTTGCCTCTGACAATATCTTGACAGATATTTAAGAGGAAGATGCAAAGAAAACCTTCAGTGTAAATCTATAGGGTGGCTTGCTTATAGTGGGAATTTTTATTATACTCCATTAAGTGTTGCCTTACATACTTTAATGTATTAATTTATATTTTATTTGATCTTTATTTGATTCTTGTCTGAATTACCAGGAAGGACTGAGAAAGAGAAAAAGGTTGTGACCTCCTTATTCTTTTGACTAATACCAGAAAGCACAGTCTTCGTATTCATATGTCATTGTATACAGTCTTGACAGATGACATGGTTTAGCAAAAAGAAGGGATAGGTTAATTCTGCATTTAAAAGCTTAAGGGAAAAATTATGGTTCTTCACAGTCATCATTTTATTTGAAGAATTTCCCACTGCAATAAATAATGGTTAGAATGCATTTAATATCATAAGACAAATTTATGTCTTCACTAAGTATCATGTGGAATTGCAAACAAGAAATATGCAACCAGCCCATCTATGTTCCAAAACTGTCTTTTCAGAATGATATTTAGTCCCTTCCTGATATTCCTCATATTTGAAGACATCCAACAGAAGCCTAAGTTTTTCTGAAAAAGAGACCCATGAAGGAAATCACAATGGCACTTCCATGTATATTGTTGCTAAAAGTGTTCTTTCACAATGTGATAATGTTGTTTAAGCGGCTTGAAAAATTCAGCCAAGTAAAACAAAGCAAACCAAACAAACCCAACCAGTTAGCTTCATAAAGAAAGTTTATTTCAAGATTATTTCCTGTAAAAAGTCCTCTATCTTTAAAATGATATGTAAGTCCCTCTTCTGTTTTTTATAGATCATTTTCCTCCAAACATACTTCTCAGAAGTATAATTACTATTTACATATCTACATGAGCTGTAGGAACCAGCCTGAATCAGACTCTTAAGCGTCTAAATTTCCATTATAATCAGATGACTATCTGATTGTAGTAGATACCCACTGACCATAACATAGATATCTGATGTTTACAGAGATGCGCTAAGTTAGCCAGGGTAAAACACGGGCCTGTCAAACATGACACAGGAGACTTGTGCTACGCGATCTGCTAGCAGGCAATGAGATGGGGTTCCCACGATGTGAGTAAAAGTATCCTTAAATGTGAACTGGTTTTAACTGATAAGCAGCTAAAAAGGAAAGAAAATATCCACCATGCTGAAAAGGAAATGAAATAAGAAGCATTAGCTAAGGAACATTTTAAAGCTCTGATTTTTTCAGAATCTCTTGCAGTTTGTCTAAAAGCAATACTTATCAACTGTGTTTTAAACCTTTATTCCTCATGTTAAAAGCCATTAAAAGAAGTATAGTAGATTTTTAGAATTGATACTGGAACACAGTCCACAGCCTGGTGCTAGGAAGCCATACTGTATGAAGATACTCCGATTCACTGACTGAAGTAAAATTTAGTTACCTATGTCACAAAGTAGTAGCATACACAAAACTGCATAGCACTAACAAATAACTAAACTGTGTTATATTTAACTAATCACCTGTGTCATCCCAGCTTTCTCTTATTAGTCACATCACTTCCAAGAGTCTTGGAACTCCAAGAGTCTTGACATATATCAACTCTAATTGATGAAATTAATCTGGGAAGTGTAAAATTTTAGATGTAAGTCTGCATCTTGCCCTTTCTAGCACAGAGTGCTGAGTTTGCAATACTTTAAGAATCATGAAATAAAAACACCTGGTTGCAATTTACCACCATTTTCTTTGGCTGGGCTAAACAGCTAGCCTTGTGATCTTTTATTTCCCTTGAATTCCCTCATTAACTCTTTCAAACATACTTTTTATTGCATTTTTTAAATCCATGACAATATAAGATGTCTGATACTATCACTAGAGCAGTCTTTATTATAAAGGATCAGACACCTCAGATTTCCCATGACACTATTTTAATTTGCAATAATATTCTCAGAATACTAGGCCCAAGCTGTGCATTGTTCAGCACTGCTTCTTAGGGCTACCAAGAGGTCATATACAATGAGGCTGTACACTTTTTCTTTTGCATGCATTGCTCGGTTTGCAAATTCTTGACTGAAGAGGAAAATCTTCCCACCTGTTGCTGTTCTGTTTAGGTGACCAGAAAGTCTAGTCATTGCAATATGATTTATCAGCATGCTATTTCATGCTTAACCTTCCAAACCTGACACTTGCAGTATTCTCCTAACAATGAATGGATGTTAACTTCATTTAATCCCTACAGTGAGACATTAAAGCTCTGGTTCAGACTTATATTACAAGAGCTTTGCACTATGTCGGCACTTCATGTACACAGAGCTTGGACCATCCATTCAGTTGCCCTTGGAAGCTCTGATACTGCTAAAATTTTACATTAGGACATAGGAAGGCTCCTTGCTCCTCTTTATTTATATGAAAATAGCCTAATGTAATTTTTTTCTTACTTATATACCACTCGATACAGAGAGTCTATAAGCCTATACCCTTAGTGTGATAATATCATTTCCTAGAGCAATGAGATGCAACAGAGCTTAAGATCACAATTATCCTTAAAGGATTTGACAATGCACTATTCACACTCTTGGTTTTAGACATGATTTTGTTGTGCAAATGAAGCTACAGGAAGCTCTGTAAATACTTTTGGCTAGATCTGAATTAGCAGAGATCTAACCCACTCATGTTCAGATGAGCTGATTCAAAGACTACCCAATTGCTTCCATGAGCAAGAAAGCAAGAAGGAATTCTCCTAGGAAGACTAAGCTTGCCAAAACATTTGCTTTCTTTTCTTCTCAGCACAGATTAGGGAACTAACTTCACAATCTATTACAACAAGCACAATCAAGGAGATCTCTTGTACTTGTGTTCAGGTGTGTTCAGAAGGACAAGAGACTTAGAAGGCTGTTGTTACATGCAATGATAGAAAATTATGGAGATATTTAGCATAGCAGAGACCAGATATGCTCCCATGTTAGCCACATTGGTCTCTAATTGGGTCAAGGGATATTGATACCATGCACTCACAAACTGTAGGGGGAAAAGAGTTCTGTCTGTTATATATTTATATACCCATAGTTAGAAATGAATTTGCAGTCTGCCATTCACACACACCTTTTTGTACATGTTTATTCACTGTTGTGCCTGAGTTGATGGCACACCAGTGCCATATTTTCTGTTCTCATATATTTCTTGAACTAATTAAGTACCATTCTTTTTAACATTTTCATTATTTTCATTGACTATCTTCTGCTTCCTTTCAATCTTTTTGAGATATGAATATCAAAAGTGAACACAGCACTTGTGAAATCTTTGACATGCCTTCATCTGTTGCTCTATACTGTATACTATTAAGAATGTCAGGATTATGCGTAAAGACACAGAGGGACCAAACTAATTAAAACAATAGGTTGTCACTATGAATTATTCTGCTAGCCTAAAATCATTCTAGATTACAGAAGACATGCTGACACATCTCTTCAGCCAGGTTCATCTATTTTATCAGTTAACATTTGTAAATTGCAATAAACAAATGAAATGCTCTCTTTTTATTATCTTGCTGTCAAAGTGCAAAGCATTTCCCTTTTCTCAAGGGTGAGAAAAGAATGTGCTTTCCAGTGAAGCAACTGACAACAATTTATCAACATATCCTTACAACTAAATATTCAGGAAGAAGCGAACGTGCATTAAGACCACCCTATATTTATTCACTCTCTAGAGTACTCTTCAATTCTATGTTAGCTTGGTATTTGGCTCCATGGAAGTTTTCACTCCCACTTTTGAGTCAATCTTATAATTACTTCAGTATTTCAAGGCTTGTGGGCTCCTCATTAGAGAGATGAAAAGTTCTCCTACCAATAATGATCTGAGTTATCTGCAACATCGTTAATGGAAAATAATGATTTTGTTTTACAGAAATAATTGGAAATATTGGCTGCGTGTGATAAAGTTCCACTTCATAATTATTTTGCCACATATGATATGTGTTCTTTGTTTCCTGTTATGCTCATGGAGCTATAGTTTCCTGTATTTTATGGAAGTTGTTTCAGAGAGCCACTAATTTTTATTTAACAAATGTGGTTTTTTTCTGAGCCTGATTAGTTTTTGTCAATAGGATGCCTATTTAATATTGCTTAACTCTGTGTAATGCTTACTTGATTTTCACAAGTGGAATTTATTCTGGATTTATAACAAAGGTTACAATTCATAACTATAGCTCCCTTGACAGAACTACAGCAAAAGCATCTCTACTTGGAGAAGTCAGGCCTGTCCAGCCTGTCCACAGCTTTTTCTCTATTGTTCTGACCAAGATATTATGATATCAAATTGCTGAGTATTGTTTTCTCCTCCATTCCCTTAGAAATTTAATTCCTTTTTTCAAAAATGCAGTTACTGGTACAAGCCCAAGTCTTGGCCTGACTGGCATAAATGTCCATCAAAAAATTACATCTATGTAAAAAGAAGGATTGTTTTTTCTGTATGCACTTGAGGTCAGGAACAGAATATCATGTGTTCTACTTTATGTTGCTTGACTTCACTTGTTTGGTTGTTGAATGTAGGTACGATCATATTTTACTAAAATTAAAGATTTTAGGTCTTCTTTACTAAAGAAGATGAACAATTAAAGAGTTATTCAAGAAGACCAGCAAGAAGTACAAGCTTCTGAATTTCAGTAAGAAGGGTCATGCTAGAAAATAATCCTATGATCCCACAAACAAAAAGGCAACACAGCTGAAAGAACTGCTGATCAACAGGGCAATCAGCTGAATGCTTACAGATTTACGTGTCTAGATCACGTTCTTTTAAGAACAGATGACTTGTTTTTTCTAGAAGCCCAGAAGGGTTATTCCAAAACTCTAAAATTTAGCTGTCTATAAGGTTACATATTCATCCTAAACTATCGCTTACAGGATACTGCCTCCAACAGCACCCACAAACAGGACCCATATAAAATATGAACACAGGCACCTAAGTCCTCTCATACCTCTTCAACTGATAGAGACATGTTCACTAGTGCAGGCACATACACCAAGCACATGCATATTTGCAGATCCCCAGAGTACTGGCACAGACCCTCTATCTGTCTGCTACCCCCGTCTGAATCCTAGGACTCCTTACCTGCTTCAAAGGTCCCCTTACCCACTGGCTGTCCCGGCTTGATGTTCACTGGAAAACAGGCATCACTCTCACACTTGTTGCACTCTTGTCCCAGTACTCACAGGTCTCCCAAAATACCAGTATGTCCCCTTCACCTGCCTGATGTCCCTGCTCAGACCCAGAGCTGTCTATGATATGGCTGGTACAACCTAGTGAATGACACACACACACCATGCACACCTGGACTGGGGTAACACACTCACTCCCCCCAGAAGCTGGCACCAGGCACACAGGCTGCGACCTGTGGTCTTGCTGTAACCACAAGCACTGAGCCCTTCACTCATCTCACTCTCACTGGTGTCCTCCAGTAGCTGGTTTTTGGGACTCATGCCAATTCCACTCTAATGGCTGGAGGTTTAAGACACCCATTCTCTTCAGTCACTGATGCTGAAATCCCCACCCTCACTCCAGCAGCTGATACCACAAGCCAGGGGTGCCCCTACCTCAAGTCTGACTTCAGCTGTTGGTCCCAAATTTCACACACACACACATACAGGTCTCACCAGTAGCTGTCACTTAAATCTCACAGCACACATGCATAGGATAGAAAGTGAGATTATGCAGAAATTATTTAATAAGGAGATAGGAGAAACTCTGATGATGAGACACAGTGCTCAATCAGACAAGAGTACTGACCAGCCCAGTTTTACATGCAAGCAACCCCTTTTATACCCCTTTATTCTATAGTCTATTTTCCACTTTGTTTCTCCCCACCCTCTTCACCTGCACATTGCCTCATCAGTGTACATAGTTCCACCGACCCCCCTCCATCATCCTGGACCCTCAGTTTTACATCCTTATCAGTAGCAAAGTCCTGGTTTGCCTGCAGTTTCTTGATAACACATCAATTACTGTGACTGACAAGGTTTGTTTCTTGTCTCTGTCTCCATTATGTTTGTCAGGCTTGTTTCTGTTTTCTGTATGGCTTTCACCTTTTCCTTATCACCCCATTTGATAATGTCCTGGATCAGATAATCTTAATGAAATTAACACTCTCAGATTCCACACACTCATCAATTAGTGTGACTGATCAGTTCTATTTTCATTACCTCTGACCTTATTTGTTGGTGGGGTTTGAGATTCAGTATACTCTTGTGTATGACTTTCTCCTTTTCTTATTATCCCGTCTTGCATTGAAAAGGTCCTTGACTATACATTCTTAAGAAAGTAGATGCTCTTTCTTTCCATAAACCAGTACAAATCCCTTTCCTCTAGAGTGGTGGGAAATGTTCCTCTATGGGCCTTACTCTCCATTGCTATCACAGGATGGCTGAGGTGGGAAGAGACCTCTGAAGATCATCTTGTTCAACCTCTTCAAGCAGGGCCACCTACAGCCAGTTGTCCTGTGCCAGTCCTCAGTCACCCTCATAGTAAAAAAAGTGTTTCCTGATGTTCAATCAGGTCCTCCTGTGTTTCAGTTTGTTTCCATTGTCTCTTGTCCTGTCACTTGACACCACTGGAAAGAACCTGGCTCCATCTTCTTTACAGTCTCCATTTAGGTATTTACATACTTGATGAGATCCCTGAACCTTCTCTTCTCTAGGCTGAACAATTCCAGCTCCTTCAGCCTGTCCTCATAGGAGAGATGTTTTTGTCCCTTAATCATATTTGTGGCCCTTCACTGGACTCTCTCTAATATGTCCATGTCTCTCTTGTATTGGGGAGTCGGAACTGGACCCAACACTCCAGATGTGGCCTCACCAGTGCTGGGCAGAGGGGAAGGATCACCTTCCGCTACCTGCTGACAACACTCCTTTTAATGCAGCCCAGGAAAACTTTCACTGCCTTTGCCATAAAGGCACATTACTGGCTCACAGTTAACTTGGTCCACCAGGAATCCCAGGTTCTTTTCTTCAAGGTTGCTTTCCAGCTGAGCAGCCCTTGGCATTGTTTGCATTAGAGCAAAATTGATATAATTATTGTAAATGGAAAGAATATGTTTGGATGAAAGGGTTTTGAAGAAAATAATACAGACAATTCAGTAAAATTGAATTATTGTGTATGTAGTTTGTCATATTTTAAACCAAATGAGGATAATGATCATAATGATAATACTGTTGGCATTGGAAGTCAGATATGTGAGAACTCATTTTTTGGAACAGGAAGAAATATTTTTATCTTAGTAGCATGGAGCAATTAAATTGAAATATCCTTTCTATGTAAAAAACCCTATGCAAAAAATAGAGACTAACCTTTTTTTTCAGAATGTGTGGACATTTTTTATGGTATACAATCCATCAAATTTACTGATGCAAGAATGGATTTCACAATTATTCTTTGGAATATGAAGATTATGCTTGCAATTTGGCTTATGTAGGGTTGTGACTTCTTAGTTCTAGGAAAACTAACCTTCTTCATCAATGAATGCATTTGCCAGCAATCACTTTCATGATGTGAATACAAGCATCCACAGAAAGGTAAAAAGGCTGATCAAATCCAGTTATTTAAAATTCCATGAAAGTTATACAGTGGAGGTCATGAGTCTGACAGTGGTTATATTAAGAGTATATGTTACAATGACAGTTAAAACATTTTTAGGGTTAAAATATATTTCTACTTAGTTAAAAAGAGTGATTGTATTTACCACTATATATGCAACCACTTTGCATAGGAATAAAGAACTGCCACAACTCTAAGTAAAAGAGAAGCACTTATAACACTTATTTTCATTATGTACATCCCTAACGACTTCAAACTTGTTCGAAAAATATGCTTTTGCAGCTCTTCCTTTCATTTGTTCTCTCCTTCACATTTTGGTTACCAGGAGACAGTCATCCAGGTGACTGTGTTGGATGTGAACCTGAGTGGACTCCAGCACTGCTTCAAGCAAGGTTGCATTGACACTAGGACCATGGCATGCACTGAATTTTACCCTGGTGGGTAAATTTGGATGCAGCAGTTTGCTTATTAGGACAATATTCATGATATTGAGACCTAGAAATCTTAGATTTTATTCTGGTTCTGAAATGTGCTTCTCAAGACATGCATATATATATTGGATGCCAATGGCAAAGTGTTGGCAGCATGGGAGCTGCAAGGGTGGCCTCTATGAGAAGAGGCTCGGACTGCCCCATGCTGGACATACATGTTTCCAGCAGACCTACTGAAGTACATAGCATCTTTGGAAAAACATATTTAAGAGAGGGCAAAACACATGGCAATCTGAAGAGTGAGGAGAAAAATCAGTGACAACCAACCATAAAAACACCAAGTTCAGAGAAGCAGGAAGGGGAGAAGGTGCTCCTGTTGGAGTTGGTTGTGGTGAGTTCACCTTGTCTGGGTGCCAGGTGCCCAGCAAGCCCTTCTATTGCTCCCCCCGCCACCTCTGTCAGCAGGGCAAGCAAGGAGAGAATAAGATGGAAAGGGCCCATGGGTTATGATAAAAAGCAGTTTAATGAAGAGCAGAAAAGCAAGGCTCTGCATGCAAAGCAGAGCAAACAGAGCTGTTATTCTCTACTTCCCATCTGCAGGCGGTGTCGGGCCTGTCCCGAGAAGCAGGGCTGCAGAACACGTAGCGGTTGCTTGGAGGACAAGCGTTTTCCCCATGAATGCTCCTCCATCCTCCTCCTGGCCTCTCCCTTTATAGTTGAGCTGATGTCATATGGTATGGAACATCCTGTTGGTCATCTTGGGTCAGCTGCCCAGGTTGTATCCCTTCCCAGATCTTGTGCCCCCCATCACACTGGGGTGAATGTTGGAAAGAGCCTTGGTGCTGTGTGAGCACTGCTGGTCACAATATGGGTGTGTTATCAACACCCTTCTAGCTTCCAGTACTGCACCATGAGGGCTGATATGGGGAAAATCAACTCAGTCAAACCTACTATGCTGATATTCACCTGCAGCCTGTGGAAGAGACTGCGGTAGAGCAGAGGTTCCCCTTCAACCTGTGGAAAAGACCACACTTGAACAAATATCCACAGTGAAGTCAATGGAGAACCTCATACTAGAGGAGCTAGATATTTCTTGAAGGAACTATGGCTTGTGAAGGACCCACACCAGAGAAGGTTTATCCTGAAGGACTACAGCCTGTGGAGGGGACCCATGTTGGAGCAAGAGATAAACATGAGGAATAAGGATTGTCAGAAAGGAACTGTTATGGACAGACCATAACCCTCCATTCCCCATGCACACTGTCCCATGGAGAGGGGCAAGGAGGAGGTAGAAGAGACATGAACGAAGGATTGAAGTTAATCCTGGGTAGAAGGGATGGGAGGAAGGTGTTACTTTAATTTGTATTTATTTCTCAGTATCCAAATGTATTTTACTTTGCAGTAAATTAAATTATTTTTCCAAAAATTGAGTCTATTTTGCCTGTGACAGCAGTTGGTTGGCGATATCTCTGTCATTTTCTTTACCTACAAGCTTTTTAACCAATTTTCTCCTGTTGAGGAGGGGGCATAAAAGTATAATTGGCTGAGCATCTGTCAGCCAACCAAGGCCAACCCACAACAGAATACTTCTACTAATACCTTTCCAAGAGTTTTTATTTAGTACTACCTTTACAAGAGTACCTTTCCAAGACTATCTCTTTAGTACTATGAGCAAAAATAAAAATCCACCCTTTCCTCATTTACTTTCCAGTCCTCACCCCATAATGGTCCTTCTTACTTTCTTTCTCCAATCTGGCTTCCTTGACCAACCAGTCATTCTATTTCTACAATCTTCTTATACCTAGTTTTCTTCCAGAAGTCTTGTCTAACTCTTTTCTCTCCTTCCACATCACATCAATCATTCTCAATTTGTTCCCTCAGGACCTCTGAATCCCAACGCTTACCTTCTCTTCCAGATGCTGCAACAAATCTCCACCCATCCTGTCTTGCTCATTCCTGTATTACAGTTGATTGTTTCAAACATCTCTTACTACTGCTGCACATGTTCTCCACCACAGGCTTCTCATTTAGCCACTCCGAGTCTCATTTGTTCTCAGTTTTTCTCAGTTGATTGCTCATGTCTGCCTACTTCCCAAGCTTGAAGTCTCAGATTTCTGAAGTCCCTTCCACACTGCAGTCATGGTTGTAACTCTTGTGCCTTTTGGGTTTGAATTATGCAAAATCTTCTTTCTCCATGTGATGACTCCATATGACAACTGTGGTCTCAGGAGTTATCAAAATTGCTCTTGGCAGAACTTTGCAGAACTGTCATTTTAGGGAGAGCCTTGTTTAATCCTTGGTGAGCAGAATCTAGTAGGAATTTAGCTACTAAAATTAACTATAAATTGATGCTGCATGGTCTGCAATTTTTCAAATGCTTATAACATGACACCATGTGGTTAGATTTTCAAGCTGACGACAAATAGATGCAAACATTCACTTCACTGCCAAAGTTTTTCAGGGTAAAGTGTATGACCATGATTAGCAATTCTAGACCAAATGTTTAAAGTCTGACAAAACTGTAAACAACTGAGAGCAGGGTCTTGCAATGCAATCAGTAGGGAAAACAAACAATAGGTGGATTTACCAACCCCGCTTATATGAGAATACTTACAAGGCCAGATTAATCAACTGGTAGAAATCACAGAATGAACTGCAACGAATGACTGAGAGTACCTCTGATTCATAGCAGGTGTAGATAAAGCTTGTTAAAAATTAAATTCTATCTTTAGATCCTATGTGAGAAAGCATCCCTTATTGTTGCATTTTTTGGGTATCAATGAGCTTATTAAGGTAAAATTCATAAAACAATCCTGGATTATAATTAAGGCTGCTATTGAAAATAACATCTTAGCCTTTGTCATCATTATAGTGCTCATCTCTGACAATACCATTAAAATATGATATAGTAGAACATGACATTCTAAATACTAAAAATAGAAAAAGTCATTTACAAGACTAAATTTACTCTCCAGAACATTTTTCTGAAATCTCTATAGTGTCATTTTTAGGAAAAATAAATCTACAAGATCTTAAATGCAAAAATAAGTTTAAAAGAATTTAGTTTCTTAATCTAAGCAAGAAAGTATGAAAGACTTTTACTTCAGAAAGCATTATTTCTTTTATATATTGTATATGAAAACCAACATCTTCAATGATATAGAGAGTTAGTACCTCAACCAAACTCCTTAAAATTATTTCTTGTTCACACAGAACATCAGTCAGACATCTTGACCCAATAATTTCTGTGCAAAAATGCCCAGAGGGTTAAATCTTTCGGCCTAGTTCTTTAGACACCCACTTCCAAGAGGGTGATTTGCTTGTGATCTTTGCTGTTCCTCCCCAAAACTCTTTGGGCTCAAGAGAGATAAGATGAGAAAGTGCATGTCAAGTATTGAAATAAAAAATTAACTGGTTGAGGCAGAGTCCTTGTAAGCAGAACTTCCATATTAATGTATTCTTTATGATTCACATTTCAAAGACGTGTCAAAATAGTAGCTAAATGCCATAAAACTGCTGAGAACAAAAGCATTTAGATTAAAGGTCAAAATCAGAACCTGGTATTTAATATCACATAATGTTATAGACCTATGTACTTAAGAATTCCCTTCCTAGGAATTAGTTTATATTTGCTTTTCTTTTCTATCAAGTTAAACATAGTTTGCTTTCATGTAAAATTCCCATCTCTTCGTGAATTTTGTTGTATCTTTCAAACAATTGTAAAAATATATTCTGACAATCCCACATTTTAAGCCTTTCATTAGTATAATTTTACTTAGTTTGTATTTATGGTAGCTACTAAGAACACTATTTCCTTGTGTTAAGCTCTATACAAAGAACTACAAAAATATGATGGTCACTTCAGAATTACTTGCATTTCTAGAGGATATTTGACCTTGATTTTAAGTAGAGAAATAGATAAAATATAGTTATCCTTTCTTGTCTCACATAAAATAGACAGACTTGCATGGATAAAAGATTTTTGCATCTTTGGACTATTTTCAAAAATTTTAAATGCAAAACATTTTACTCATAAGTTAAATATCTTTGTTCTGCAAATAATAACAAACTGGTGTCTAAAGGCTATCACTCTACCCATATTTTCTAGCATAGCCTGTCTCCTGGAATGGATTAAAAGAATGCTATAAAAAGTCTCATTCCAGCTCAAAAGAAATTCAGTGAGAAAACTTAAGGAAGAGGAAGGTAACACTTATTTACAAGATCTCCAGGCTGACTTTACTCACTTGCAGTCTTTTTCTAGTATAGTTCATGTCCTCTCACATGCACGTACATACTCACCAGCACCAGGGTGATACTCACCAGTACCCAGTGATCTGGCTGGGATTACTTGTGCAACACAGGGGACAGGGGACACTGACTATCAGGGCCTCACCACATCTCTGGGGTTCTTTTTGATGGATGACAATAAGCCAGTTTTGGACTTAATGAGGAGGTCCTCAGAGTATTGCTTATGCCAGCCTCTAAAAGTCTTAGGTAATTTTACTGTACCTGTTTTTCCTTGCTTGGAATATGTGTTTGCTGTATACATCAACAGTCTCTTTTTCTGGTGAGCTAACAGGAAAAGAAATGTTGTAGGTGATATGTTGCAGACTTGCTGTTATGCTCCTGGTGTGTGGTTGCAGGTCTTCCACTGGTAAGTCACCTGCATCTTATCAGTGTGCAAGCCTTTTGGTCTTCCTGCAAGAAACATATTCCTTAATTTTAATGCTGGGAAGTGTCCTGAAAGCAATGGCCTAGGGATGGTGTTCTTCATGATAAACACAAGCCATTTCTTTGAACTTTTTTCTGCTGTTCTAGCGCTTAAAGACACAGGTATTTCTGTTCATATTTCATTCATGCCAACCTAAGTACTTCCCTTAGAAATCTCCATAAGAACAGAATCTGTCTTCCACAGTGAAAAGACTCATTAAGTGATAAAATACAAATCTGATCTGATAGCTCAGCTATACATCCCTCAGCACCCTTCTTTGTAACATCACCAATAAGACTTGCTAGTATTCAGCCCATCTTTTTTTTTGTGTGTGTCATGTTGCCACTATATTCTAATCAATACATGTATCTATTAAAAATTTTCAAACTCATCTGAGTGTTCCTATGGATAGTTTAAATTGTCAGATTGTCATTGGATTATCAGTTCTTTCCTTTCTTTAACTATTGCTTTTCATATGAATTATCAATACAGAATTAAAAGCCCATGAGTGAACATCTCAGGTTAACTTTTCTTAAAAAATATATTGGAATAATTTTCAGAGAAAATTCTAGGTTCAATGACAATATCTCTTTCTTTTCTCTTTTTGTTAATCACAATCATATATCAGCTTTCTGTGACCTTTTAAGCAACTAATGTTATTAACATGAAAAATTAAAACTTTCCTTCCAAGGATATCTCTAGAAACAACCTAACCAGAAGAATAATGATCATCTAGTCTGAGAAAAAAATTCATCCAAGATATATCTCTTGCCCAACAATAAGCCAATTTTAACTCCTTTTTGCTGATGTTAAGACCTTGCTTGGTAAATCTCTGCATGCTTTTGAGACAGATTTCCTCTAATAATTTGTGAGCATCTTTGCATTTTCTTAACTGACTGAAATGAGGTTGAGGTATTCAAAGCTTTTTCCCACGGGGTTCTTTTTTCTTTGATTGTCTGTGCCACAATAGGAAAAGTGATGCAATCTCAGTCAAAACTATCTGAAATTCATTTATTTTCCAAACATTCTGAAGTAAAAATTGAAATTTTGTCGTAGAAGATTTTGATTTCATGGAAAGTACTTCCATGGAAAATGATTATGGAGGAAAATGATTATGGCAGAAAATGTCAAGGCTGTATAGGGAAGTGTCTAGGGATTCATTTGTTCTTAGTGAGATTTTATACTCAGAATAGTTTCCACTGATAACTGACAACTAATACACAGTATTACACATTGTAATGCACACAGATATTGATTCCCCATGAGCTCCATCTAATATTTGGAGAAAAACCCTCTTCCTTATCTCCAAACTGCTGCCTGGACTGTTTTTCTGATCCATCATTGCTCCTCCAAGGTATAAACCAGATTTGTAAAGATTGCAGAATCACAGAGCGGTAGGGGCTAGAAGGGACCTCTAGAGATCATTTAGTCCAACCTCCCTGTCAAAGCAGGTTCACCTAGGACAGGCCACACAAGAATGTGTCCAGAAGGGTCTTGAAATTCTCCAGAGAAGGAGACTCCACAACCTCTCTGGGCAGTACCTTCCAGTGCTCTGTCACACTCACAGTAAAGATGTTTTTCCTCATGTTGAGGTGGAACTTCTTGTGTTCCAGTTTGTGCCCATTGCCCCTCATCCTATCTCTGGGTACCACAGAAAAGAGGCTAGCCCCATCCTCGTGACCCCCACCCTTCAGATATTTATAAACATTGATCAGATTCCCTCTCATCCTTCTTTTCTCTAGGCTAAACAGACCCAGGTCTCTCAGCCTTTCCTCATGAGAGAGATGTTCCAGTTCCTTAATCATCCTCATAGCCCTTTGTTGGACTCTCTCCAGTAGTTCCCTTTCTCTCTTGAACTGGAGAGCCCAGGACTGTACACAGTACTCCAGATGTGGCCTCACTAGGGCAGAGTAGAGGGGCATGAGAAATTCCCATGACCTGCTGGTCACACTCTTCTTAATGCATCCCAGGATATCATTGNAGGATATCATTGGCCTTCTTGACCACAAGGGCACATTGCTGGTTCATGGTTAACTCATTGTCCATCAGGACCCCAAGGTCCTTCTCTGTGGAGTTGCTTTCCAACAGGTCAAGCCCTAACCTGTACCAGTGCATGAGGTTATTCCTCCCCAGATGCAGGACTCTACACTTGCCCTTGTTGAACTTCATTAGATTCCTCTCTGCCCAACTTTCTGGTCTTCCCAGGTCTTGCTGAATGACATCATGGCTTCCTGGTGTGTCAGCCACTGCTCTGAGTTTCACATCATCAGCAAACTTGCTGAGGGTCCACTCTGTCCCTTCATCCAGGTCATTGATGATATTGGACAAGACTTGACCTAGTATTGACCTCTGGGGAACACAAGATGGAGGCAGAGTGGCTAACTCTCAACAGTTGCTACAAAACAACATAACTCTAATTTCAAAATACAAAAATAAAAAAGTAATGCATTAATGGAAAACAGCCTGGGCACCTCTTGAAAAGCAATGCTTTTAAGCATCATGATTTATGCTCATGGATATTGTTCAGAAGGCTAAA
This sequence comes from Brachypteracias leptosomus, assembly GCA_013401335.1. Lineage (NCBI taxonomy): Eukaryota > Metazoa > Chordata > Aves > Coraciiformes > Brachypteraciidae > Brachypteracias > Brachypteracias leptosomus. The sequence continues at coordinate 16,917 of VYZX01015602.1, forward strand.
GGCAAAAATATAGACAAATGTAGAGTACTCATTGGCTTTAGAACACTAAGAAATCATCATTATAACATCTGACTGCCTGCTTACTACAATCTACATTTTCAACAGCTCTGTCATCAACCCCTTGTTTTTCACAGAACCTATTTTTTTGCATTCTTTGCTAACTTGTTGTGGTGGTTTAAACCCT
>VYZX01015603.1:0-21062 GCA_013401335.1 Brachypteracias leptosomus
TCCCGTCGTGTCCCATGGACTTGAACACTAATCATTACCTATTTGTTAATAGCTCTACAATAACAACACCTCACTGAAAAGTTATCTCTGATATATTTTAACTGAGGTTTGGGGTCAAATAAAAAAGGGTACATGCAGTGTTTGTATTCTCTGATTTCCATGTTACCTGCTTGGAGTGAATTCTGTATGTGTGAGAGTGTTCCTTGTTCCTCCTGTCTGAAGCTGCAACATACAAAAAAAATTAAATAAAAATTGTGCTTTGAAATATCAGTTCAGGCAACCAAAACAAAAGGCGGAAAATTGCAGCTCTATGTGTAATAACTAAACCTCTTGTTATATGCTGCTGTATTAAATATAAACCATTTTCATTTCCTTTGTATAGGAAATTCAATAGGACCTGAAAAAGGGGTCAACCAACTACTGTGACTCCCGCTATAAAACGTGAGTGGTGCTAATATTCCTTTTTCAACTCTCATGTGACTGCAAAGAACCAAACAGGTAAAATATAGCTTTCATAAAACTGGAGTTTTGGTGGAGAATTAGCATGAGTGTTGTGCAAGCGACTTGCAAATGGAAGGCTGGCCAAGAGCTCAGATTTATGCTATGAAGTTTAAATGGTTTTCTCCTGAGGTTTTCTTGAAAATATCACTGCATGTGGTCATGTTGCTTTACTGGCATATTTTCCTGAAATTGTTTTCAAAGTGAAGGAGGAAGGAGGAGGAGAAAGGAGCCTGTTCCTTTAAGAGACACATAACATTAGGACAGCATATAAAAATGCATATTATAAATAGCACAAATGGGAATTTTCAACATTCAGGAATATCCAAATTTGGACTAAGGAATAGTTAAGAAAATATAGGAAATGTCACCAGACCAGGGCTGAAAATTTTATTTTCTTTTCAGTGGAGTGTTTATAGTGTCAAATATTTTATCTCCATGGATTTCAGATGTCACACAGCTACATTAGAAAATTCTAAGGGCTAAAATTTAAATTCAAATGCAACTTTACAGAGATTTTGCCTGCCTAGCTGTCTGAGATTCAGACACGGGTATTTTAGTAGTTGAACTACGTTATTCCTGGTACACCCAGTACAATTTTAGTAACTCAGAAACAAGAGATCATAGACTGAAATTAAGGAAGAAGCTTATAAGCAATATAAGCCTATAAGCAATTCAAGCAGAATTTAATTACACAAAGGGTAGCTGAATTATGGAACACATTGCTGAAGGCGGCAATAGATACAAGAATTATAAATCAGTTCAAGAAAGAGCTCAGAGAAAGGAAATCAAAAAGTAAAACAAATCAGCCCTTTTAAAAACATCCCAGGGTTAAACAGGGCAGGCCACAGTGGACTCAACAGTGAAACCCTTTTCCTTTAAATGTTCCTGTGTTTCCTAAGGAAAAAACTAAATAGTTCCTCCATTGATTTCCATAATGGCTGTAGTTCAGTGCCAGAAATACATGAGTATGTCTTTTATGCTTTACCTGTGCTTACAGAATTTTGTTGCATTTCCTTTTATTTCAAACTTTATTTAGACTTCCACTGTTTTACATGACTCTGACAGTATAATGCAGCCATAAAGTAAGTGTAAATATGATTTATGCTCCCTTTACACTAGCAAAGTGATGTATAGTGTCCTTAAGGAATGTGGGAATTATGCTCAGTGCATGTGAAAAGACACATAAACTCTTCTTAATTTTAACAAGCACATTTCTATTTAATATTTTTATATATATATTTCAAGACTCATATTAATTTCTTCTTAAAGTAGACTGACAAAATTGAATTCAGCATTCTTGGTGTATTAATATTTCATTAATCTTATATATATGTATAAAAAATGATGGTTTATACCTACATGTCTAAACAAGTCACTATTAATAGACCTCTGTTAATTTTTCTCATCTCTAATATTTGCAGTCTTAGGAACATTAAACAGAGAAAGAGCTAAGTGAGGTAATGACTACTCAGGATGATTACAGTGGCATCATTTTTATATCAAAATGAGCATTTCAAGGATGATTACTGTATAATTGATCAAATACCCCACAAAATCCTTCATATAATTGCAGTGTTGATATTAAGGTTGATCAAGCAGAAACAAAGAAATAAAACTCTGCCTTACATGTGAGAAAAATAACAAAATAGAATCTTCTGGAAAATGTACTTGCCTAATTTGAACATGCACTTACAATAATTTCATGAAAAAAAATTAGGTGCATGTATTTTTCTACAGATATAGTCACATTTTTCCAAATACTGGCTGTGGGAAACATTGTGGCTGAAGCCAGTATTAATTGATGATCTGGGTCTTAGTAACATATATTGTTTGAATGTCAGCATGGAAAGAAGCCTTTGTGAGTGGCTGCAGCAATATCACCTCATGCCTCTTTTTAAATGTGTTGCACTGATGTCTGAACTCTGACGTAGAAAATGAAATCATGTGCTTGAAAAATTAAAACAAGTGGTGTTTTCCCCAATTATTTAAAAATACTTTCATAAAGATTTAAGATGCTGGCATTACAATAACTAGAATATCCATTATGTGTAACCTTGTACATTTGGGATGTTACTATCATCAGTACTGATCCCTGTAGTTTCTGTAGTTTCAGAACCTGGGGTGCCCCGTGACTCAGAAAGCCAGACTTTTAGTTCTATAGTTCTATCTGTGTACAGAATATGTCCTTATAAGAGTCTGCAATGTGACTGAAAACACAGATTTTTTTTTAAAAATAACTTAGAACCAGTTCTTTAGAAATTGGGTGCATTGTTCTAGAAAGTATCAAAGTGTAGGTGTCAGATTTAGTTGTCCTGGTTTATTTAGTTTGAAAAGTTAATTATTAGTATTTGATATTTATTTTTTATTTCATTGTATTGCAAAAAATTTAAGAACTTTTTTTTTTTTTTTCCAGTTATTAACTCCAAAATGGAAACTGTTTGATTGAAACAAAGAAAATCATAATTTGTATTGAAGTTAGAATGGAAGACCATTTAAAGTGGATATGCATAGCAGGCATACTTTGCTTTATGTCTATGAATGGGGTCTTTTCATAGCAAAAAAAGATAAAGGATTAAGAAAAGCCCAGAAGAATAACTGAAAGTGAAGAAACTGCTGATGCAGCTATACATCAGGAATAGCATTACTTTTACATTTATGCATGGTAGACAAAGAAATCTATATGAGCTCCTGCCTGTATCTTCCCTTCCAGCATTTATGTTAAAAAAAAAAAAAAAAAGAAAATTAAATGTAATAGCTTTAACATTATTTTACAGAAACACCTTTTCATTTTCTCCTATTGATTTACACCTTCTCACTTTCCTCACCCTTGTCAAAACTTCATGCATGTCTCCTAAGCACAGGAATAGAAATCAGCATTGTCTTGCTTTGACTGCCATTGCTTTGCGATCTTAAATGGTCCCTCAACCCATTTGTCAATATTTATTGATGGGATCCACAGGCACTCTGAGTGATCCCACTCTTGAGGGGCATAAACCAATGGCAAGCTGGGAAGGGAGGGAAAGTGGGGCCCACTCCAGGCAAGAATTGGTTAGGAAATATCAGAAAGCTCAGGAGCCATTGACAAAATGTCAAACATTTCAAATCCTTGATTGTTTCTCTGGCTAATGCCATGCTAAACAGAACCATTAATCTAAACCCTAAAGCAGAAAGAGATACATATACATGTATGCACAACACATGCATGCACGCCCACCTACATGAACACATACACATACAAATAGTCTGCAGGGAAATTAAGCAATGCCAATGAAACCACACACAGAGAAACTTCCCGGGTAAATTAACAGTGCAATTACATTACATGACATGCCAGAAGATGGATGAGGAAAACTTGGCTGGTATTATGTTCTGTTTTCAAATTGCAATTTATTTGAGGGTTTTAATGGATGCCTTATTAAAACATCTCAGCACTGGTCAGGCTTCAGCGTATGTCAGAATAGCCCATGATTGATGACACCCTCTGCTGCTTCCCTTGCACATTTGCAGGGAATTTAAGCAAAGAGGGAATGAACAGAGCCCCAGCTTCATATTGATCGTGTGAAGGTGCACTGCCTGAGAGCACAGTCTAATAACATTCTCTTAGCTGAACTGCCTCACATGAAGGCATTTATTCCAAGAACTAAAATTTTATATTGCTCTGGATAAAAGAATGTTGTACAAACAAAAGAGTAAGCAATGAACAAGAGAGAGGAGAGAAAATGAGAAAATAAAATTATACAAATGTATAACTTTAAGCCATGAAGTGCTATTATCTCCTAAGAGCATATTTCAGACAGACAAAAGAATGATGAATTTAACAGTTTCTGTGCATAGATATAAGAGAATCTTCTGAGGAAAAACTGGAGACAGCAATTTCCTTTTTTTTTTTTTTATCCATCTCATTTAGATGAGATCCTGTAATTATATTGGTAGCAATGAGGGTGGAGGTCAGAGCTAAACACAATTAGGATTTCGAACATCAAAATGGATAGCTTGACATTAATCATTTGACCATCCAATGTCTCTCTTCATCAGTTTAAGTACTATATACTGTAGTTAATCGATCTGACCATCACCCATTTGATAAGCGAAAAGCACTTGTACCTTACCAATGTAAATCTTAAAGAATCTTCCACACTTTCACAATCTCCTACACTTTCAGAGGGCACCTTCTTGATAGATTTGGATTAGATCCTAATAATATAAGAAACATTTCCTCTTGTGCTTTGAGATTTGTAATCTACCTGAGAGGAAATTTCCATAATATCAAGCTGCAACTGTACTGTTGGCTTTTACCTCTCAAAACACCCTTTTAAATAAATCCACATAAGTACTTCATCACATCAGCAATGTTTGGTTAACTGGTACATTTTTTTTCATTTTAAATGGAGTCAAGCTGAAGGTAAAATGAGATAATCAACTACAGATGAGGTAACTACAGATGAGGTAGAGTAGAAATACTCTTGAAATATTCAGGTGCCCCTGAATACCTCTAGATACCTCAAAACCACAATACTGATTACAAATAAAAATTTAGGTTGGGAACTAAAATCCAGTTCTTTCAGATGCTGAGTACTTGGCAGTACCACTATTGTAGTTCTGTCCCAATCACTCTGACTTTCTCTTGGCCTTCAGGAAGCACTCAGTATCATTCACGATCAGATCTCCAAAACACTCCCCAAATATCTGCTTGGGGCTTGGTTAAGTACTTTCTCATCTCTCTCATCACTGCCTCTGGCTGTATGCAACTGTGATATCATTCCAGTTTCAATTCCAGGTCTAAAAGATTATTTGTTTGACCTGCCTTGCTTGTCATTTTCTGAGCTGCTAATTTTATTATTCTGTTAGCACCTTGGGCTGCATGGCATAAAGTGGCACTATAAAAGTGTAGTTTGATTATATTGGAATCATTCAGCATCACAGGCTTAGCAAACAAAATGCAGCACTCCCACCCACGCTGCTATGATAGTAAAGAAGAGGTAGTAAAGAGAGGAAAGGGAGGATAAAATCTTTAAGAAGGATAAATAGGAATTTAAAAAGCCAGTGTGGTTGAGGAGCTTTACAAATTCTCTCAGGTTAGAGATGGACAAATTTCCCATGAGCCTTTCTGAGTTATCTTGTAGTCAGAGCATTTTTTAAAGAAATAATAGTTATAACAATTCTAAAAAAAAACAAACCAGAAATCTACAAAACTTTTGGCAACTAGAAACACAGTAAGAAATCTCTGTCTCTAGCTCTTACAATTAACTTATAAAAGGATGACTAGAACAATTTAGAAACCTCGGTCTGAGCATTAGGTCTTGGTCTGAACTTAGAAAGCTCACTCCTCCAACTTTTTTCCCATCTCTTTTTAAAACATCTCCACATCTTAAAAATTCAAATCACAACTTACTTTTGTAAGCTTATTTTAAATAAAACAGGGTCTCTTAACATTCCCCAGATTTAACATTAGTTTGTCCTTTGAAGTATTGACTTCAGAATGATGATTGGATTCTCCTGCTTTTGTTTCTGAGCTTTTTTTTTCCCCTTCACCCCATGTTTTAGGGAAGTGACAAAGCTGACTTGAATTTCTAAAAGGAAAAAAGCTAATTTTTATTTTTTTATGTTTGTAGTCCACACTATCCTTGATACTGAAGACCTGATGTTTGTTTCATTGTTAGGGAAGCACTAAAATGGCTGCCTCATGCTGCAGGCATTTTATAGCATAAGAAAAATTGTTTCTGAAACAGAAGAATTCATACACTTCAACCAGTAAACTTATTCTTATGCTTAGCCTCCCGTGACTGTTCCGGATCAGTGCAGATATCACCTGAACAAGCTATGTCTAGGTAACCTAGTCGAATTGTAAACCTGATCATGATCTTCAAAACAATCCCATATTGAGAACCGTGGTTTTAAAATATATTCTACCTAACATAATTCAATTTCAACTATATTTATATAGAGGAAACATAGTAGAGATTGAATGTTAATAAACATTGACTTTCTCATTAATAAGAATTGAAAATCTCATAGTAAGCGTACCTTAGAAGCTCCTACGTAGCTCCAATAGTTTCAATTCTTGCAAGTCACATTGCTCACAGCTTCTTGATTAAAAGCAGTAACATGTCTATTATAGCTAAGATAAATAAACAGATGTTTTCTGGTAGTTTAATGCACAAATGCAACCTCCTAACCCTCACCATCAAAAGGTCAAAAGCTGCAAAACCTACTCCATTAACCTCTGTAAATGGTTGTGATATTAAAAACTGACTCTCAATATCCAAAGGTCATGATCTAGTGCAATAATGATCAGCATTAAAGAATTATGACTATAGAACACTATCCATCTATAAAATGGCCATTTATGACACCAGCACGTTGGCTATCTGCAACAGGAATGGACCACCCCTTTGTAAGAATCACTGCACACTTTCAATTATGGGGTTATGATGCAAGCTGTGAAAACTTATTAAGTTATAAAACAGAGTACAGAACTACTTTCTATATATTTAGTAAAACAGAAGAAAAACCCACAGGCTAATGCAGCTCAGCAGAAAATGACAGTTTAAATGATGGTTCTCAGTCTACGTTCTGTACTGCAATGTAGAAATTTCTTATGTAATTAGGTACCACCTCGTTACCAGAGATCCTCAGACAGTTAGAAACCGATCACGATGCAGAGGGGCTCTTTCAAGAAAGAGTTGGCTATTTTGTGCTTGTAGCAATTTTTTCTGGCTATTAAACAGAGTTGTAGCTCTCCAAGTAAAGCGATGTGTTTGAGAAAGTTGATGAAAAAGAAAAAAAAATACTTGATGAATCAAGAAGTGGCTCCAAAAATAAATAATAAGACCACACTTTTAGTGGTGTAAATATCTTTTTAATTACAAAAGTCTGTTTTCGGTGAAAGAAGGTGGGGAGATGACAATTTAAGAAATATGATTAAAAATTATTTATTTATGTATCATTTTATTATGATAAATAAATGTGTGAATTTCTTAGAACATTAAAAACAGTCAGAATGGGTCAAAAAAATCTCTGCTTCATGATGTGTATGACTGTACAAACATATATGGATTAAGACTTTTTGCATTTATATTGTGTCTGTTTAAATTGCTGAGATGTCTTATCTGTAGAAAGTTAGGCTAGCAAGTTATTTAATCAATTGCTAAAACTCTGACAATGCATTAGATTGGAAGACCTGCAAAAATCCAACCCACTCTCCCTTTTAGAGAGCAGCTGGTCTTACTAATTAAAATGGAAAAACTCCATCCATCTTCATTTGCAGAGAAGTCACCCAGACAGAGACAGAACCTCAGCACCCTATTGTAGTTTCACAGGATGTCTGAAAGGGCCAGAGAGGAAGTAGAAAATATCCATTATCTTAATTTTGACAACAGATACAGAGAAGCCTTTTATTTGTAATTAGATGTGAGAGGTTATCAAAGCTAAAAGCAAGTAACATGCCAATTTTGTTTACTCTTTCTTTCTCCTTTACATTTAATGAATAATTTACCCAACCATGTACTAAACAGCTCCCTCTTAGGAATAGAATTAACTGCACCTACATTGTCTTGCCATTTTTTTCCAGTTACTGAAAAATAGGGAAACATTGGGGCATGAAAATATGCTGCGGATTTTAAATGAGCCTGCATTCATTTAAATTTTCACTCAAAAAAGATTTTTTTTTTTCTGTAGTCTGTATTAATAATAAAACCTCTGCTAGAATAATAGTTATGTGTTCTTTCCTGCTTCTGTTCCACCAATGAACTTTTCAATTGTTTTCTTCATCTATGAAACAGAAAACATAGTAGAACTAGGGGTCTAGGTCTATTTACATACACACATATGACTGGATTCAGCATGGCAATGGGCACTGGGACTCAGAAGTAGAGCATCTACTCATAAAGTGGTTAAGATGAAAATTATCTACAGCACTCGGTCTTCTGGAGAACCTAACTGGCTAGTATTGCCTGAAAAGGGTACAGAAAAGGTAAGAAAGGGTTTCTGAGCAGTTACCCTGAAGATACTGAGATGCCGTGATAACAAACTGATCAAAAGCAGGCTACATTTCAGCTTATAGCCTTCCTCTTATGAAAACTCTGTGCAAATTACATGAATAGCAGCTACTTTTGCCTCTTCCAAATTTCTCCCTAGTGAACACCCTGAAGGTAGCAGTCACTGGAACATGCATCCTTTTATGACAGTGGAGGCCAGTTCATCTTCTGTTTTCCAGTCCTTTGTGCTGAAAGGGAAAACATAGAGCATATATCTTGCTGAGTTAAAACCATGGCCACAAAGAAATAATTTTATTAATGAGATTTAATACTAGGCATTTTACTAGCTGAACACCTCATTTTCAATGGTCTTAACAGCTGGCAAGCTCTGGAGGATGCTTTAGAGCATCTTTTCCATTCTCCTTGTGCAAGTTTCCTGACAGGCTGGCCCAGCCTATGGTCAGTGTGACAGATCTCCTTCGTTAAGAGGTGCTAAAACACCACATGTCAGAATTTGTCTTCTACTGTCATGATTAATAAAAATGTTAAAGCATAACTTTGTTTGAGATGTTGTCATCTTTCCCAGAGATAGGCTTATTTTCATTTGTAGTATCTTATCAACTTTTGCCCTAATTCAAGTGCAGTACTAAGCAAGGCAGACATATGTAAATAAAGTGTCATTATGCACATGGTCCATAAATTGACTTCATTTAGGTATTATCTACATTCCACATGCAGGTTGTCTTTGAAATCTTAGTACAGTTAAAATATGGGGTTTTTCTGTGAAATATATGCTTATTTTCATTGCTTCATGCCTTTTTGCCCCTCTTTGATTTTTTTAGCATTACTGAAATGTGTTTGTGTATGAGGGATCTCTATTACTGTAAAATAACAGGGCCTAAAATAATGTAATTTATAAATTTTTAAACTGTAAGAAACACAAATTTTCCTAGAATACTTTTCTGTCACATAATTATGAATTTCCAAAATGTTGACCAACAGAATGAGTAGACATTGTTCGCTTTGTTCTTTTTTTTTTAACTAGTTTTATAGGCAAGAAGGAATATAAAGTCATTTATATGATCTGCCTAAAGTAGCAAGTGTTCAGTTATTGAAGTTATATGAGTTGCATAAGTTTCTTACTGATGATAATTTGTATGGCACCATAACAGAGATCATCTTCATTGTGAATGGAATAGTTTGAGTAATGGGTAATAATAATACAAGTCAATTAAGTCATGACTCTAGTCCTGGCCTAAATAGATCCTGACATCGTTGTCTTAGTGGATATTTAGGGTTCATGTTTTCAAACAGAGTAATTTTGGTGATTTTATCTATAAAAGTGTTTTCCAGTAACGTATTCAATTGCAGCTATTATGCACATGGAAATTTTGACAAAAATCAGTGGGTTCCCAGTTTTGGTTCTCTCAAAATATTTGTAAGAAAAACTTCCTTTTTCCCCTAGTTTATTAAATTCTTCAAAAATATCATGTCGTGACCAGCTAGCATACCTGCCTTGTCATGTGAATTATTTACTGAAGTAGTAGATGTTTGTCTTTGTCCAGTTCATTTGTATCATATTACTCTTACAGACATTCCTCTAAGCAGTAAGGTACTCAGGACTTATCTTAACCTTTTCCGCTATTTCTTTATTTAGGTGAAAAGAGATTATTTTAAGCTAATATTGCAAACTATGAAGAGTAAGCTTTTAAACATCACTGAAGAAATAGAAACAGATTAGAACACCACCACCAAAACCACACACACACACTTAGTAGTTAGCTGAAATTTGATTTGACAGGTGGAGCAACCACAACTGGCAAATGATTTATTGAGTATATATTACTGCATAATGGACCTTCAGCTAGTTATAATAATTATAATAACCAGATATATTCCATGCCACACTCTGCCAAGAAAGCTCTTCAGATTATCTCCCAAAATGGCAAGGTTAGCCAATTCTTTCAGGAGTCACAGTTTCCTGGCTTATGTATTTAGTCATGATGCAAGCAACAGAGATGATCCCATTAAGGAGTTAAACATAGGTCTGAGCTGAATAAATCCTGATGCTTTAAACATGACAAGTTTCAAATTATCTCTATGAAGCTATTTTCCCAATTGATGAAAATGTTTAATTTCAGTAGCATACTTCAGATCGAATTTAGAAAAAAAATCACAATTATTTTCACTGTAGAGAGCTAAGTGCACTAAAAGAGCCCAAACATTCATTTATGAAATGCAACTGAACAGGAAAAATAATACAATCCTTCAATTAAGAAAATTGCGTACACCTCAGCAAAGCAATTATAAATCCATTATTATATTTTTAATGCTGATTATTAATAATTTAGGCTATAATCTGGCAAGGTCAAAGCTTCACCGTCATTCCTTGTTTGCTCTGTTTGGGATGTTTTAGTAGTTCTTTACAAAGCCAAGTGTTAAATATTCAGTTGAGATATCAGCATTATAAAGTAAGGTCTGCTTTGCTCAATTCTTATACACTTTCTGTATTTTAATCTCATTTGAATGTAGAAATATGATAAGCAAAAATGATACCAAATACATGTTATCATAAAACATCTTACCATAATATGTAAATAATTTTTTTTTTTGTTATTACTGAACTCTGACTTTCCTTTGTAAGTAGGTACTTTCAGGCATTTGATTACTTTAAATATTATGTGACTGACAGCATTTTTATTCAGTTTAGAGATGCATTAAACTGGGAGAAAAATCTGCTTTGTGAACTTATGGGAATTTGATATCTAACTAAGCAGGAGTATATATTAAATCACATCCTTGCTCACAGGTACTTGTGCAAAGTAACTGTTTCAAGATTCTTCTTCCTTCACATGAAGTCTAGATGTGAAACAAACCTTAGACAAAATGCTAGGGTCTTGCTCAGGGGAAAATTGCTGCAATATACCACAGAAGTTGCACCCAGGAAACCTAGTATATCCCTAACAGACTCTCTTCTCATCTCCAATCTTGTACTCTGTAAATTGAACATTACATTTCCTATTTTATTTTATTTGGATGTACCAAGAGTATCTTGAGCTTTTATGCGTCTCTTTATTTTATTGATCCTCTCTGCACTCTTAAAAATAATGGGCTTTTAGAACCCCAGTGCTACTAAAATTTATCTTTCTCACTTTCTTACTCATTCTTTTTTAAAACGTGCACATTTAGTGGATAACCTTTTACATGATTAGACATGATCAGCCAATTACTAATGCCAGAAAAACGCAGTCCTGTCTATTGGAGCTTACTTTGTTAGAGAAAGGTTGCATGCCGTTACATGCTCCTTGTTGTCTTTCTGCTACCAGGCTACCCATTAACTATTTTTCTGAAATCTTTGTTGGTGTAATGCTGTGTGATAGGCATGTATGTCCTTCTCATGCTGGTGAATTAAAATCCTGCTTTCAGTGAGTAAGATTAATTGTCCATTTAACCAAAGCAGGATTAATTCTCTTATTGGGGCAGGGAAGGGAGGAAAGGAGGATGCTGGAAGGCTGCAGGTGGGAAAAGCAAGGGACAAAGTGGCAGCTAGGCTGCAGTATTCAGTTACACTTGAAATGATTTGTAATTCTGAGTAATCACTTAGGACAAGCCCTTGTACCATTTTATCTATACATGACTCTAGGCCAAAGTCAATACTCATAGTAAAGTAATGAGATGAAGCTAACTGAGCCCTTTTATTAATGCTCCAAGGAGCAAATCTGATGCTTGAGCTTCTCCCATGGAAAGTATCCACTTCTTCCTAAAAATTAACAATTGGGTCATGATGCCCAGTAGTAACCAGGGTTCTTGCTTCTGAAAAACCAGGGAAAAATTTCCTTTCTTATTTGTGCACCATATCATGCTTTGTCCAGCTGCAGGTGGAGACATATGAATTTTGCATTACCTGTAGGCTCATTAGAGAAATCTATCTTTCTCCTAAAAGTTTTTCCTGAGTTAGAGAGAGGAAAAAAACCCACACAATGAAAGTACAATAAGTCAGAAGGAAAAAAGCAATAAACTAGTTGAGATAAGTGTTTTTAGTCTTACTACCATCAACACTATGAAGCAATTTAACTATACAAGTAGCTCCTTGGCAATCTAAGGAATGGAGTGCTAACTGTTGTTTTTTTGAAGTGTAGTCACGTTATCCAAGGATGCTTTTCATACTGCAACAACTAGCAATTTATTTACAATACCATAAAGAAAAATTCTTTGTCCTTCTGTGATTGCTGATGATGTGGAATCCTCCTCATCTTTTGCCCTGGAACAGCCATTTACTATCTATAGTTTTGTAACTTCTGATTCTCCCATTCTGCTACAAATTTATGTGTAGTCATCAGCATTTCTTACCCCTATATATCTCCAATTATAGAGCAACAGGCATTGGAATATCTCAGAATCCACATATATTAGCATATGTGAAACGTTACATGGTTGTTCCATAAATATAACAGAGACACAAAATTTCCCACAATTATATTACATACAACCAAAGGTTTTGAGTAGAATGCTGGATTTTAGTCCCTTTAAGCACACATTTTTTCAAGTGATCATTAGAGAATTAGTGGAGGAAATTCCTCTGGATTTTAATCAAGCACATTTAAAAATCTCACTTGCTTTTAAGAACAAGAATTAATGTAACACAAGCTGAAATGGTTATATCAACAGATGCAATTTGCCTTTCAGATCAAAACATGAAACTTCCAAAACAGCACAACATTTTTCACAAGCTCGGATGGATCTAAAATTATTAAAAATGTTTTACTTCCTAAAGGGAGGTTGCAGTGAGGCTGGTGTTGGCCTCTTCTCCCAAGTAATTAATGACAGGACAAGAGGTAATGGCCTCAAGTTGCACCAGGGGAGGCTTAGATTGGATATTAGGAGGAAGTACTGAAAGAGTAGTCAGGCACTGGAACAGGCTGCCCAGGGAGGTGGTAGAATCACCATCTCTTAAGGTGTTCAAAAAGCAAGTAGATGTGGTGCTTCAAGACATGGTCTAAGGATCAGGGAGATATTGGACAAAGGTTGGACTTGATGATCTGTGCTGCTAGCTCTCTTCTTCCTCAGGCCAACACCAAACTCAGCAACATCCCCTCAGCATAACTTCATCTTTTATTCTTCCTCTATTTGCTCTTCTCCATCTCAAATCAACTAAAGGGGAACACCCTACTGAGAGAGAGCTCAGCAAGCTGCCCCCAACAGAAACTCTTTTCTGCAAGAACTCTTATCAAACTGATCAGCTCTTTATTGCTTCTTTTCTCTTCTGTTGCTTCTCTCTAACTACTCCAGTTCTTGCTTCTTCTCAGACTGATTCAGTTCCTGATTGATATATCTCCAGCCTCACCCACCACCCCAACCACAATCACCTGGGGGGAGGTAGGGCCTTACACAGGTGGGCCAGGTTCTGCCTCTGAGGCCTCGGGGAACCACTTGGGAAACAAAACACACTGCTGAGTTGTGACTCATCCATAGGTCAATTCCAACTTACAGCCCAGGCCCCAGCACTTCATGATCTTAGAGGTATTTTCCAACCTAAATGATTCTGTGATACTAAGTATTAGCATTAAAAGCAAAGGTCTGATTTCTTACAGCATGTGAACAACTTTAAACAGGTATATAAGAGATTGAAACTCATTACAAGCTTCAGTTTCCACCTTCTACTCCTAAAATAGGAAAGGTTAGAACTAGAAACTTATAACAAAGTTCTGTAAATTTTGCATGAAACTGATAAAATTTGTGGTGATTTCTTTCCACTGCCTCATGAAGAATCTCACAAATTGGAAGGGTGAATAAACTTTTGTAGTGGGTCTGTCTGAGCTGATTTTCCCCATANCTTTCTTTCAAAAAATGCTAGTTTTCAATATTAAAATATTTCTCAAAAGTTTGTCCTCTTTAATGAAAAAAATCAAAATGCATCTTGTGAAAGAAATCAGTTTCATATTCATTTAATCGTTGCAACATTTCATTTATATATCATTTTATTTTCATTTAAAAATTTTTTTCAATCATTTGTAAACCTTGACATGATTGCTGTCTTTGAATATTGTGTAATGTAGTAGGTTCAATGCACAAGCTTTATAGACGGATCAGAACCACACTGGTTAAGATGCATGTAAACAAGTTACTTGGTTTGTAAAAATAATTACGTAATTTGCCATTCTGTAACAAGTTATTCTAGCTGTTTACCAGAGCTAAGTAGAACCATTTCTATCACTCCTTTCTGGATGATTCTCTTTGCAACCTATGAAGACTCACACACTTTATGGCACAGACAAGGACCATATTTCCATTGAGCACCTGCACTGATTTTTGATGTAGATTCCTCCTGTAGGTCTGAATCATGATCTGTGCTGAGACCAGTTTCTAAGTGTTTTAAATGTATACACAGGGGGATTAGAGAGGATCCAGTGAAACCAAGTGGATCAACGAACTTTATAATTTGAATTTTAGAAAGTAAGGTAAAAAGTTCTCATGGATACAGCCTACTCTGTAACTTAGCTGTAACCTACTTCAATTCTAATCAAATGTTTGCTTTATTAATCAGAAGTATAAATTACTTTATGTTCTTTTTGATGTTGTTTTTATTTAAAGTAGAGGTTATTTGCTGCTTTTATATATTTGGTTATTAGCTCAGAGTTATTCTTATATGTTGCAGGTACATTTTTTTCTGATGCTGCACATTATAGAAGATTTTCATAGAGTTATTTCATAGTGTGATAGTTTGGAACTAAAGGAAGGTTGTACTATTCTAACAAGCATCATATATTCAATAAATACACTGTACTTCAAGGAAGCAAGCACTGTTTAAAACTTACTCTTTTTTCAAATCTTGGTAGAAGAATAGAAAGAAAAGATGAAAGTAGAACAGAACAATATGTTTTGTGTAAGGTGGACAGAACCAGGCTTACAGGAAAAGAGCTAACATATGTCACATAACTTTATGATGTATCTTAAAGCAAAAAAAACCCCTACGAAAACAAACTGTGAAGTCTTGCATAGCTTGCACAGGAAGCCACAACCTTTGGATTCTCTGAGTTCCCTCTGAAGTAGAAATAGTGCTTGATAATGCTTTATAAAGATAAATAAGTTTGTAGGCATTTATATTCAGGAAAAATACTAAAAATCAGATAAAATGTTTGCACTTCACTTTAGAGATGTCAAGTCAGTAAGTGTATGTTCTACCTTGATAACCAGAATTTTACAAACAAAATGTCTTTCTATCTATATATCTCAAGAAATCCTCTTTTCCAAGCCTGAAACTTAAGATTCCTGGGATATCTCCTACTGAGGAAGAAATGAGTAATGGGGTTCTCAGTAACTGAGTACCACTGGGTAGGACTTGATAAAAAAAACCCAAAACAACGGTCTGCACAAACTGCATTTGGTGAATGAAAGTGATTTAACAATTGAAGAGAAAATTGCAGTTAACTTTGGGAATCTATTGATACGGGACAGGTTTTAGAAAGCCTATTTGCAAAATCCTCATAGGCCTGCAACCGTGAAGGAGAGACCTGTAAAATCCTCCAACAAATGGGTTAAAAACCACAGGAAGACATAATCTAGAGCCTAAAAAGGCATCTCTCAATTTCATCTTCTTCCTGGTAAGAAGCTTAGAAACAGCACTGTCTTAGTGTGAAAACATCTATGTGGGGCAAATGCATCTAGGTCATGCAGAAAACAGTATGTTGCCATAGCTATCATTAGTGTAATACACTTCACAGCAAGTCCTACTGTGAGCTAAATTCAGGCCCAGTGGGTGCTTCACTATTGACTTCAATGAAGCTGCACCTGCTTATGCCCTGTCTGAATTGGTCCTTGCGTGTACAATAAAAATAGTATTTCAATCACTGCCATTCACTGAACACTATTTCAACAGCCTCTCAGTGTGAATTCCTGTTATAAAATATCTGTTGTGCGGTAGCTGACTATTCCTTCCCACCCTGCTTGCCCTCCCCTCCATCTCTCCTCAGAGCAGCCCTGCATCACATTGCAAACTGCTTCTGGAAGCACTGATCCAGTCACTGGGGCAGACAAAAGTCACATACAATAAGAGGAATGATTATGTCATGCCTTAGAAAGCTATTTTGGCTGTTAACGCAAAGTTCGGTCACTTCTAAAGAGTGCTGGGGGCACACATTGCCTTTTTTTCCAGTACTGTTTATCTAAAAATTGGTAATAATTTTGCAGTCTTCATTGAGAGGAAAAAAAAAGTTGCATGTCCTTTTTCTCTGTATATTCTTTAATTGCTAGACTACATCAGACCTGAATAAGAGCAATTAAATTACATTTAAAGACAACGCCACCTGCAAACTAGATTGTAAGTGTGACTAACGGTTGTTTCTCCGTCTGCTATGTGAGGTGATGCCACCACTTAACCATTCTAATTATATCCGATACCTGTAGCTGTGTTCCCAAGTATATCCTTCTTCCTGGTTTCTCCTTCTACCTTGTCTCTCTTAGTCTCTCTTCAGTCCTGCTTCATCTTGCTCTGGACCTGTTCTGTGCATGTGAACAGATTTTCTCACCTTCCCCATCAAAAGTTTATGTTTTATTGCATTAGTGATATTGTCTTAGTGCATGAAGAAAAATTAATCTTTGTAGAAATAAGTTTTTATTTAATTCTGAGACTGCTTCCCTAATACAATGACAGAACATAGGTATGCTTAAGGGAAAAAATGCAGAATCCCCTTTTTACACAGGTATGTGGAGAGCTCCACCACTTCTTAGTGGACATAAGATACTCCCAAAGGAGAATGGTAGCATGAATGTGGGACCATGTCTATACAAATGCTCATGCATTGACAGCCATCATGAAAAAACACAGTAAATATTCCATTCCTCTTTCCTGTGAGGGGAGGAAGACTTCAGCTCCCTACAAGTTGCTTAACCTTACAGTCTCCTTCACATGACACAACAGTTATGGTAACATCTGACAAATGCATGGAATCTAGTGTAGCAGAGGTGAGCAAAAAAAAAAATGGGACGGAGCAGTTGAGTTTCAGGCTGCATGCAATCTTCTGGATGAGGCTCACAAGATCTCTCTCTATAGGAACTTGACTTCTCTGAGTGCTCTGCCCAAGCATCAGAAGCAGTACTTAAAAGCTTGGAAAGTGCCAAAAAATTAAGCATTGTGCCACACAGTGTTACCATGCTTAAGTTACTGGCTGATCTATGTTACAGAGTAATATGTTTACATGAGCATAAAGATAATACATGTGATTATTGTGTGATTTTTGAGAGCCCTACTTGTCTGCATCTGAAAAGCAAGGAAAACACTAATTCTTCAATATGTATATTTACTAACTTTTTTAAAAAAATAATTTTAGGAAGCTTCTTGTACTTTTAAAATGTTTTTAGAACTCTTGTGCCAGAGCTCAGTTCCATTTCTGGAAGCTGCATATGTTCTCTGTCATCTACTAACCTCTAAAATCCTGTCTTGCAACTGAGTGAAATAGAGTATCCCCTACAGCATTTATGGGATAGCATGTAAGGAATGAATGCGACGACCTTGGGGTTTTCAGCTCTGAAGTCTCCTTGGAGCAACACGCCTCACTTATGTTTTTGAGGGGACCGTTTTGTTTTCATAGACCTGAATTCTGGAAAATAGAAAAGTGTTTGAAAGAAAGCCTAAACCAGTGCTTGATGGTAGTTTAATTGCTGACAGTCAGGTGAACTCCTATAAAAATCATACATTGAAGGTTATCAGCTTAAGGTTGATTTTCAGAGTCTGTTATCATAGTATGACATCACAGTAATTCTGAGTCTTACCTCAAATTTACTTTTTCTTAACAATTTATTTCTTACCACAGAATTCTGCTGCATTGCAATCTATGGTAGGAAAAACATAATTCAGTGGATTTCCTGTTTGTGAAGCTATAACCTTAAAAGATATGTAACTAAAAGTTGCAGGATCTTTCAGATAAGATTACTTGTATAAGTCTGACAGTTCTAATGTTACTCAGTAGACGTTTGGAATTTGAAATATTCAGGGATATGATTATTTACATTTTAAGCTGGTTTATCTCTGTATGGTCACCTTGGCAACATAAAGGGATGGAAGGAACACATGAAAAGACTCCACTTCTCAAGAAATGTTTATCATAAAATTGCTTGCATTTACAACTCAGTACATGACTTTATTAAGTAATCCAGACTGAGCAATGCTGTTTAACAAAGCTAAAAAAGTACAAAACATCATATTAATTATTACTTCCTATATGAGCTATAAGAGCAATAGCACAACAGAAACATAAAAAACTTATATTGAGCACAAAAAGTTAACTTGCCAGTATTTCCATCCTATAGAAGTTTTTAAGTCCCAATAAAAGTCATCTACTGTATATTACAGGTCAAACTTTTGCAGTCTTTGGATATGGCTTTTATTTTGACTTTTCTCACTTATAAATAAGAAATGACTAATGATAGTCTGGAAACTATTAACTTAAAAAAGAACAGTTTAAACTGTTTGATCCTCCTTTGATGAAGTGTGAACACTAGATGTCTTTTCCAGTGGTGTAATTGTGATGATTTTCCTTCTCTGAAGGAAGAGAGGGGAGGGAGCAAAGGGTAGGGGGTGAGTCTATGTTACTTTAAGAGAAACTATTTCCAGTGATCAACTTATTAAGCTATTAGTAAATGTTGCATTTCACATATCCATTTTACATGAATGTTGTCAATACTATACAATCTTTGTCAAAAATGTTACTTGTTCCGTGAATCTCACAGTTATTCAATGAATCTACATTTTTCTTTTTAAAAACCACACAGCATAAGTAAATGCAAAAATCCAAAGTAGTTTTTAAAGCCTGAAAGAAATACACTTTTAAAAGCCAACAAACAGAAAGGAGGCTTGTAAAGATATGTATTTCTTACATGTTGAACATGAACTAAACCAAAAAGAACATGAAACCTGTCTTCCACAAGCATAAACTAAGAACATCTCAAAAAACTAGCTCAAAGTAAATGAGACAAAAGTTCTGTTAATTTTGCTCTAGGTGCAATTGTTATATTAGTATCTAAAAGTTTCAGAAGCAACACAAAGATGTTGCATGAGAAAATTGTTCCAATCTGATATGGTAACAGCTCTGAGTTGGTAATAGGTCCAGGTCAGGCTTGGATGTGCAGTTGTATTGCTGCCAAAGTAACCAAAACATGATAGAACCTTACTTTGTCTTGTAAACCAGCTCTTCTCATGACGTGGTAACAAGCAGACAGCCAATAAGGTAAAGAGTGGAGGTAGTGAGGAGGCCAAACATACATGCAGGCTGCTCATACACGGTTGTTCTGGAAAAGAAACAAACTAACCCCAAATCTGTGTCTTTGGAGCGAGTTGATATTGGAGAAGAGTTTCACATCATGCAGCTGTAATAATTTTGATCCAGCACTTGGAGTCCTAGGGCTGGCATTATCATTTATATGATCAAAATATAGCATGTCAGTCTAATCCTAAAAAATT
The DNA here is from genome assembly GCA_013401335.1 of Brachypteracias leptosomus. Classification (NCBI taxonomy): domain Eukaryota; kingdom Metazoa; phylum Chordata; class Aves; order Coraciiformes; family Brachypteraciidae; genus Brachypteracias; species Brachypteracias leptosomus. Next base: position 19,933 of record VYZX01015603.1, read on the forward strand.
TATATTCCATATAGAAAAGACAAGGGGAAAAGACAATGGCTAAAAAAAAGACAGACAAATGGAAGTGACTTGCTTAGACTACACGACAGGTTAGTGACAGAGTAAGTAATATAACCAAAGTCTCCTGCTTTCTGAATTAGTGACTCATTAGCTCCTGCATGCAGTGCAATATCCTAGAACAAAGTTTATGACAAACGCTATGGATCAGTTCAGGAAGAATTTTAACCTGTACTCAATTTCTTCTGCATTTTAATATGTGGAGATACAGAGCATCAGGTCCAGAGCTCTGAATTGTTTCAGCTCACAGCAGCTATATAATACATCCAGAGCACAAGAAATCTCTAGTGTTATCATTCCATTTTAGTAATTTCCTGGACAGAACAGAGAGTGCGTGCAAAATAATTGGGCCAACTCCACATCACCTTGAGATTCTGTCATGCTGCTACAATCTAGTCCTAAATTTACAGTACAATTTTTGGTTGCTTTAAAATGCAAGGATGTTTATTTTACAAAACTCATATTCTCCTACTAATCCTAGAAGTTTTGAAGATGAGAGATTGACAATTATGCTAAAAATAACTGTTGTGTAATAATTCTCTCTTTTTCATATGTCATAGAGCAGTTTACAAATAATGCATCCTTTTCTGGCAATGTTTTGGATACAAAATTTGAAAGTTAAAGCTCACTCTGTATATGAAAGCTGCATCTGAGGCACCCAGGGGCTGAATTTCATTACCAGTTTTGTAACAATACCTTATGACAAAGCTGCTTTTTGTAACTTGGAGATAAAATGCCTGTGAATCATTGTTTCTAGTAGAGCTGGGATAAGTTCCACAGAAATTTGCAAAGTTTTAAACTCATGGAATCAGGACTTTGCCTACAGAGTTCTGCTGAGCTAATACATTAATGCTGCTATCTATTGACATGGAAATTTTGCATATATTTTATATATACAGGCATATACATATATATATGCACATGTAATACAATGTATATATTATTTTGGATTAATTGTCTGATGTATCTATTTGAAGATACAAAAGAAAATACTTTTTTTTTTTTCCTGATATACCAGACATATTATTTTAATTTTAATCATGTGGATTGCAAAGTGAAATGTGCTTCTAGGT
>VYZX01015609.1:28525-41244 GCA_013401335.1 Brachypteracias leptosomus
AGTTTTTATTTATGATTTTTAGTCTTTAAAACATACTAGAAAACTGAAAGAATGTATTTAGCCAGATAGATATAGAGATAAGGATAAGCATTCTGAGGTAATGGGTGTTCAGGATGATGCATAATAAAATTTGAAATAAAGAGAATACTTAAGTAAGAGAAGGGACACAAATCTTATGCTCAGAGAGAGTATCTGTTGGATGCAATCTATTTTTCATTATACATTTATGTGTAATACATTCATAGGGTAAAACAAACCCTCATATATATATGTTTTGCTGTTACAACATCAGCAGGCAGTAGTTACTTGAGAAGATACAGATTTTCTTCTATATTTCTCTTGCTTTCACATTTTCATAACTTTAAAAAGTTTGTACTTGTCAAGTGTGCCAGGATTTTGCTCTGGGACTCTGCCCACCTATTAGGACAGACAAAGTTTTAGGGTTTGTTTGTACCCAAAATGTGCCTTTGACATAAATATGAAAAGATTTTGTGATTTTTCTGTCACCATATAAAATACATCCTGTAAAAATATTTCCTAAGTATTTTTCAGCTGTAAAAGTGTCGTATTCCCATTCAGCTTATAGGAAGCATACTCTTAGAACATAACAGGAAATGTTCATCAGTGGCAGGGTAGCATAAAAGCTCTAGCTAAAATTTCCACTAAGTACCTTTTCTTATGTTTGCTTTAAGGAACCAGCATTCCCAAATGCCTAATTATACTCTAGATACAATCTATGACCTTTTATAATTGTAAATTGTGTAACACTTGAGGTTTAACCTACTGATCATTAGTAGATGTCATACACAATTCTAACACATATAATGTGTATTATGTGAAATTTGTTGTGACTTTGGATATAAATTAAATGTAAGTTGAATGTATTAAAGAAAAGCGTCTTCAAAAACTACCTAGGAATTTATTTAAAAATGAAAAAATCTCATACATAATTAGTCAAATTAATCTGACAGAGTGACAAAGTGGCAATGGTCCTTTTTAATATGCTGTCTGTAAATATTAAATGCCAGCCTACAAAATATTGAGGCTTTTTCATGTTAACCCTCCTCATCAAACTGCAGACCATTGTTTAGAAGCCATGAATGATCTCAAGAAATGCAGAGTTCCACTCTCTATATAGGGGAAGAGAAACTTTGCCAAGCAAAAGAAATCTACTGTTAGTAATAATAAAGAATACCTTTCCAACTAGACTGCTACAAAGACCTGCAGTAGGTAATGAATTAGAAGTTCTCAATTTCATTTTGTCCTTTTTGTCATACATCAGTGCACGTTTCAAGAAACTTAATTCTTCTGCAATGCAGTCTTTAAGCAAAGGAAGCTTGGGTCTAAAAATCAACAATACATAATGTGAAAACTTTTGACTACTCTAATTACTTACTGACCTAACAGTCATTCTTAGAGACAATGGCAAATACTTGTAAAGTAGTATTCAATATAACATATAGGATCATGAGATCAAAGATTGGGAGACTTTGCCTGCGTAAGGGCTAATGCTAAAAGACATTAAATAAAGACTTGGAGATTTGGTTCACAGTCATGTAATTTAGGCATTATTAAACTTCAATGACTGAGTGATTTATCTTGTTATAGGTTTGCTAAGAAGGAAACAGTATAATTCTTAAAATCAGTCAAGAGCACTCTGTATTGAAAATGCCGTAACTGTCATACGAAACTAAAGAACCTCCATTTTACAAATTAATAAAATGGAATGTAAAAGATAAGTAATTCTCCATATTCGTCTGAAAAATCTGTAATACAAGTTTCATGTGAACAGTTCTTTTCCTGTTTGTCTAGTTTCCTACATCACTAAAACAGTGTCATAACAATCAGCTGCAGGCCCTTTTCTATTTTGGGAGGGAAAGACTACTTTGATTTCCTACCTAATAAAAAACACTACTGAAAATCTTATCATAACAAAAGGGGTGCAAAAAAAGCCAAGAGAATCACCACAGCCAATTAGAGAGCAGATTTGACAGATCTGTTACTTCAGTTCTGAAGATCTGTATCTTCCTAGATGATAACTAAATAGCAAAAAAAAATTTGTTATTAAATTAAAATAAATACAAATCATCTTGTGTGCATCACATTTTCAGACCTGACACTTTTCTCCTTGTCAATAAATGCTGTTCTCCTCTGTGGTAAATCTTTAATTTCTGCAAGTGAAGACACAAGGAGAATCTGCTGCATGAATGCTGCTAAGAATAGGTGTGGACAGTGAAGATGAGGGACAGAAATACTTAGAAGATTTATCTTTGATGCAGGCAGTGACATTGCATCAAGATAACCAGAAGCCTGTTTTTTCTGTTTGAACAGATATGAGACCACTTCAGAAGACAATAATTTTCAGCTGGTACTCTGACACCTACCTGAATTAATATAGTATATACTCTTAAACAGCCAAACAGAAATTGGACATTTTTCCTGACTTTGTAGTGTCTGGAGCAGACACTCCTGGGCTGGCAATGGCACTACAACAACTGAACATCAGGAGTCTTTTTCCCTGAATGTGTCAAGTACTGTTGCACTTGTCCCATCACCTCTGCTTTACTTTTCCATCTGTATCTTTATATAACTTGCCGATTTTTAGCTCTTGTCAGTGGCCACCAATGAAGTAATTCACTGGTCTTTTATTTGCACTATCCACCAATGTGTTCTGGAAAATCTAATTAAGGTTTTCAGGAGCTCTCTCTGTTGCTGTTTTATGTGTGTGTCTCATTTTAAACTGCACACTGCTTCTGATATTTCTCAGAAATTTTCATATTCACATTAAAACATTCCAGTTTTCCATATTTTTTTTTTCAATACATATGCATCACGGAGTATAGATGAAGGGGATACATTAATTTTGGACTATTTTAAGGCTAAGACAAGAATCCATCAAGTACAAGGGTAGTTTGATTCCACATTGCTGTTTGGAAGTTGGAACCTAAATCTTCACGGACCATAAATTACCTTTATCTATACACATTTGGAAACTCATATGTCAGGAAACAGCCTGACATTAACTGAAAGGCTGTTGTACAACTAAGTGGTTATGTCTTTATTCATCAAGGAGGGAAAGTATAATGAGTATTGGGTCCTCTGCAAACAAAACAGAACAAAAGCAGTCCAGTACACATTTCCATTGTTTTTTAATAAGTATGATGAATCTGCTCACTCACACACACCTTCCCAGCTGTTTTTTGTGTTTTGCTCCTATCTTTATGTGACTTTCATCCATTTATACCCACTTACCATGAGGTGATATAACTCCCTATTTAAGTCGCCTGTGTCTTCTCACAAAGGTTTATATTTGTAGAATCGTGATTAATAAGTATTAGTAGAATCATGGATGAACATGGAGTTTCTTACGATGTCTCAAGAAGATTGTCATTTTAAAACCATGCTGCGGCAGCTAAAGATAGACCACCCACACCATGCAGTTTCCTTCAGCCATGCCTTCCTCCCACCCCTCACATACTGAAAAAAGTTAAAAATGAAAAAATTGTTAGCATAAGGAAAGCAACAGAAACACAAAAGGTACAAGATAAAAACTGAGGAACAGCTGAGTGGACACTTCCAGCCCCACTCCAGAGCAGGATTATGGTAGCTCAAAGAGGTTGTTACAGGCCTTTATGTAAAACTAAAGTGAAGTTAAAGATAAGAAAGAAACTTAAGATAAATATTTCATGGTTTGAAATTTACTACTTTTGTCTATCTTGCAAAATGACCAATGTTTCCCTTTGCACGAAGTTTTCTTCAGTTTTCTGCTCACTGTCAGGGCCAGGGTCTCTCAGAAGGCCACCAGCCAATACCTGTCCCATCACCCCAGCCAGAAGCAGGCAGCTGAGGGGCACCAGGTACCTTAGTGGGGATGAGGACAGGACAAAGTCAGGCTGGGACATGTGCCCACGGGCAGGCCTGGCTCCGAGGACCCATGGCCAGTCAGGGTAGGGCTGTGGGGAGCTGGAGACAGGACTTGCTCTGGCTCTGTTGGGATGAAATGGGGTCCTTGGCCATGGATAGGGTGGTGGGAGCCCCAGAGCATGGGGCAGTGACAGGAAGGGCTGGTGGCAGATTCAGGGGCATTCACAATTATCAGCTTTATCTGCAGTAATTGTTCGGTGTGTCAAATTATAGATTATGTATTTCAGAAAAGGGAGAGCAGAGGAGCATGAGCAGGTAGGATCTGACGTGCTGTCAGACATATGAACTGAATTCAGGTTTCTATCAGTGTAAGTTTTATGAAGAAATGCATTCACACAATCTTTCTTGCCAGAAAGAATTCTGAAGTTGTTAAAATATTGTAAAGATCTCAACAATACTATTTTTGTTTTTTCTTCTTTGCCATTAGGTAGAAGGGAGTTAAAATTTAAACAGATATTGGTGCTTGTGGAAAGCTTCTGAAAGGCTACACATCCTTGATCTAAATCTGGTTGTTTACAGGCAGGTATATAAGCAAAAACTTTACATCAGTGCTTGTGAACTGTCCTCATTAAGACTACCTCTGAGTGAGACCACAAACTGGTGGCATTTGAAGCCTTTGGACTCTTGACTGGTGAACCGATGTAAGTAACCTGGCGTAGGACAATATGGGTGATCATCCACCTCCTCATCAATCCAGGACCCCACAGCCCCTCTGCATGACTCACATTGTCCACCCCCCTCTTCCATCTCTTCCTCAATGGAGAGTAAGTTTTCCATCCTGATAGCACAGTGTCACCCTGCTTGGGGATGCTGCCTACTCAGGACCAAACTGGTGTCACAGACTGCCTTCAGTTTACTGAATAGATTGATTTTAAAGTAAATGTATGCATTTGTTTGCATGGATGGAATGTTAGAGAGTTTTATTATAAATGTTAGGAGGGGGAAGGAATGCAAGGGCAGACTTATACTCTTGTTGGGCAAGTTTTATTCTCTTCTTTTTAATCCCTATTTGAAAAGGAATGGAAAAGGATAAACAAGTGAGAAAATATGGAGACTCCTTACGTGCCCACCCAGAGGGAAGATGGAAAAGAGAAAGCAAAGAGCAAGCAAAGTATTAGGCTATGAATTTCTTCTCTGCTTTTTCTCACAGAGAGGGAGCCAGATGAGGTAATGTGAAAAGCAGCACCAGCAACTAACCATAAAAGAAAAAGGCCTGGTTGTAGCTTGACCTGAAAATAATGACGGGTGATGTAGATAGAATTTAAGGCACAGAAACAGCAACATCCTGGAGGTCTAATGTGAATTACCACCATGGGGGGAATGACATAGGGGAGCATATACAAATAAAGAGAATCAAGATTCTGTGGCTATGACAACTTTCTTAGAGCATGGCCAGCAGCCTCCTTGGGGCTTGGTAAGTTCAAATAGTAAATCTTGCTGTGCCTGGACAGGCCAAGCAGACTCCTAGAGGTTTCTTGAATATATAAGACATAGAGGAAAAACAGAAGCAATGGACAGCTCATATAAAATCACAGTCACTGTCAAAACAAAATATCAGTGTCTCTTCTCTAAATATATTACTTTTATGAGACAGCAGTGGACTGGCATCTCAGTGCAGTTAACATACTCAACTGTAGTGTGGAAGACCCAAGTTCAGATATCTTTTCTGAATCAAGGACAGATACAGTGTCAGAGCTGGTCTAGATATCAGCATGAAGGCTAAGCACCTGCTTATTGAGTACTGCGATAGCTACCTTTCCTGCTAGAGTGGGTTCACTCTGTAGGAAATGTTTAAATATTCTGAGTCAGAGGCTCATGCACTAGAATGATCTTTTGGGTTTTATATTATATACTCTCTAGAAAGGGCAGTGATATCAGTTAGAAGGTTTTTTTCAGTGATTGTCCAATTATTTATATGTCATGAACTGGTTTCCTTCCTCCACCTCACCATTCTTCACTCTTAACACAGAATTACAGGTAGCATTACAAATATTGGTAAGGCTTTGGAGCTCTTCAAAGTAGGGAACAGAATCCATGTCTCAGTTTTGGGGGAATGTTGTAATTCCCAAACTGCTGAATAAAATATATATTCAATGAATCCACTTTTCTACACCTTTAGATTTCTTACAAGAGCACAACAACAAACATTTTATTTTCAGTTCAGATGGAACAATGCATTCAATATCAAATGAAACAATCGTACATCTCTCTGTATGATAAATGGTGGGTTTTGCTATGTTTAAGGAAAAAAACCCATGCATCAACTGAGCTTTAAATAACAAATTGTGGGCATTTAAAAATAGCACACTGAATCTGAGCAGTATGTTTGTTTTTTACAGCATTTAATAGATACAGCAGGGTGTGTTGTTTTGGATGTGTGCAGGTATGAATAATTAAAAAAATACATTTATGTGTCTTTGATTACACAATCATTCTCATAGCTATGAATGATCTAATCAGCTACACTGAGAGGTTATGGAACCTTTATAAATAGCATATATATAGTAAGTTTGTGTAACCTCTGTGTAGTCTGGGTCTCTTAGCATACACGTTGCTCAACAATAGCAAACCTGTAACAATAGACTTCACACATTTTCAGAACCTCTTTTTCCTCTCATTGTATTGTATCCTTCAAAATAACTATCCTTTCAACATTAAATAGTTGTGCAATAGCAATTTCCTTCCTCCAAACTGATCCAAAGCACACACTGACATCCTAAATGTCCTAATGACAATTTAATTATAACAAGCCAGCAGATACCTATTATTTTGATAAGCAAAAAGACCTCCACACTGAATGAATTTGTCCTCTCTTTTCTATTTCTTTAAAAAGCAAACAAAAAAACAAATCTGTAACAGAGTTTTATATTTCTTTACCTTATTCAGTTCAAAGAACAATGCCTTATTCACAAATCAAAGCCTACTCATGAACAATACCTCTGGTGACATGCCATTGTACTCACATACAATTAATTTTCTAACAGCTCTTGAGCATTAGTCTTTGCTCAGTCCCTGAGCCCACCTTGTCTTGGTTCTCCTACTACTTCTTAAGTGAAGTAATGACATGATGATCCATAAGCCTTTTGTGCTTTCAGTGCATCTGCACTTACTAGATGTGTAGGTGACCTTATCTATCCATTCACCACTCAGCTGTTTTTATTAATGCACCTGGAGAGTCTAACAAAAAATTAGGGATACAATGTCCCAACCACTTCCTAAGTTGCCCATGCCTCAATGACTTAAATTATCTCAACATATATGACAGACATAGCAAGTAGAAACATAAAAAGGTAAAAGGAAAAATTACCAAAATGACCGATTTGAGATCTTTTAGGAATCAATAGAAATAGAATTTAGATGTCAGGATACCTATTCAGTGCCTGGTCCCATGAGTACAGTATAAGCTATCTGTCTGCATTCAATTCATTATTCATAAGTCTTAATGGTCAAGTAGATTTTTCTGATATAGATTTATCAAGTGGGTGTTAATAAAACAGGACATCAACAGGAAAAATGAGTTATCTCCTCACAATAATCAGGACTTAATCTGATCTTTTTCACATCTTAATACTTCCAGGCACACTTGTCCTCTCCTGGATAAGATCTTTTTATGTGGTAAGAGTCACTATCCCTTGTGTGGTTGCCCAAGAGGCTTGCTCCTCTGCTCCCAGAAGTCAGATTCAGCTACAGAATAAGGTCAAACAGCAGCTTCATAATCCTAATTTCAGAATTTGAATCCTAGAGCCTTTGAATTGCCCACATTTCCACAAACTGTATCAATAAATTGCACGTGGTCCTTTACTTCTGTCACTGAGCATGCACTGATATTACCCTATTCCATAACCACAGCAAGTGAGCAGAATTCTACAGGGAATTAGAAAACATTGGAGTAATAGTACTGAGTGGTCTAAACAAATGCCCTCCAGCTGCCACCCTAGAAGTATATAAGCCTCTCACAGGGCCTGTGAGTGTTGTAAATTACAAGCAGATCTATCTTGAATATCCCAGAATGTGTAAAATAGCCTACATTTAGGCAACTCAGTCTGTCATCACTAGTCTGAGAAAGATACAGCAACCATATCAGAAAAAAATTAAAAACCAAAACACAAAGACAGTATGTTTTCACCAGCCGTCTTTTATCCAGAAGTCATTGGCTGGATAATTACAATTTTAAGAATGTCAGGTCCCAACTATCTTTTGCTGTCTAGGGAAGATACATACCAACATGCTCCACAGAAAGCATCCCTTCTACCAAGAAAAAAGCCTGATGTTAAAAAGTCTCTTTCTATTCCTGCTATGGAAGTTCTACCATATTTGTGTGAACTAATTAAATATTCACTGTTCCAAATAAAGAGGAAATTTAGAGATCGACCAGGTATCCATTCTGTCAATTTGAAAACAGGTTCCCTCAGGGAATATCAAACCAAAAGTGAGATGCTTAGTAAAAAGAAATTGGGGGAAAATATATCCAGCATAATTCTTTTCAAGGACTTTTCTGGGACCAGATCTCACCAGAGTAACAGAGATAATGCACGTACTAATAGAAATTCTTATATAACAAACATTAATTACCCCTATTTATCAATTGCTGTTCTTTAGATGAAGATGTGGGTACTAAATATACCTTTTCAAAAGTAACTGTATATAAACTGAGGTTTAGGCAATTCATTAATAATGCCTTTCTTTTTTTTTTTTTTTTTTTTTTTGTCCACTTGCCTTCTATGATACAATTAATTATGAAACCTGTAACTTCAGGTTAATCACAAGTGCACAAAGATGAAAGAAAGGGTCAACACATTTTTTACCACCTGTCATCATTATCTTCTGTTACTTCTGGTAGACTTTAAAATAAATGCAAACACATAATATCATTTACAGTTATGAAAGGAGATCATCTACATCAACCACTTTACTTTTATCTATGCCTGGTGTCACTCATCACAGATAATCCACGTGTAAGTGAGACAGTGTTTAATAGCTCATCTTTAGTAGGAAAGCAAGCTGATACCACAATAAATTATTCCTTATTACACCTTGGTAATGAACTAACATGTATACTCTTCATACAGTCTTGCAATGTGCAGAAAGCAAACTAAGCAGAGCTTGCAGCTGTCTTCATCTTTAAAAAATAAGAGTACCATTAAGAGAAAAGGACATTAAATAAAATCTAATGTTATTATTTTAATGTATTTTAATGTTATTATTTTTAAAGATATAAGAAAGGTGCTTTAACAACAACAACAATAAGACGCTCCTGGAGAATATCCATCCTATCAGTGTTTCTCTAATAGACACATCCAAGCCAAATTTAAGTCTCTATTGCTGAGTCAGCTTACGGCGGAATGGAATTTAGCTCATTTCATTCATAATATTTTAAGCAAATGGTTACTATAGTGGGAACCCACTACCAAGGACCAAATGAAACATTAACGTGATTCATCTCCCTGTGCTATAAACAATTCTTCTTATATCTGAGGTTCTTGCATTTTTTGCAATAGAAGGTAAGGACATCAAACTCCTAAAATATTGGCAGCTCTGTGACAAGACTGATTGTCATCTGCACACATGAGGGGTAGTCAAATCCTTTGCCATGCATTGGCAGATTTCCAGAGTCAGTGTGGTGCTTGCCACTTCTTCATCATGCTTAGCTCTGGGAGACACATAGGCTATATCTGCACTAACAAGCAGCTACCAATGGGAGCAGATCCATATAGAGGAGCAACCGGTGCTAAGGATCCAGTATGCACAATACATTTCAGGAAATTTTACTTCTGATTTACTGCTTTGTTGACTTAGCAGCCAACTGCACATGAAGTGTGTTACATGGCTCCCAAAGTAAATAATTTATTTCAGTTTCAGTGGAAAGAAGTCCAACTTGTGTGCCCAAGATCTTGTTGTATCACAAATAAAAGCATAGTACCAGATACAACTGTGAGATTTCCTTTAAACACTCCAGATCATCATAGCAGTTCTTGTTTGCATTTCTTGTGGTTAAATTTATCCTTCTTCTATGGGTGACTTGCATGACAGAACTGCTCACAGTATCTGTTAAATTGTAGGCTCTATATTTTGTTAATATTTTCCAAACCTGACTGGAAATGTTTAGACTGACATTATCTAGGATCATATTTCCATTTTCACAGCCATGTGATACATGTTGCTCATAGTCAACCTGTAATCAATTAATGTGAAAAGTTATTTTTCTTCCTCAGTAAATTCCAACTGCTGACATTTCCAGAGTAACACTTAGCTTGTTATTGTTAGTTCCTAAGAGTCTTCTGAAATCTTACTATTAAATTTCATTCATATTCATTAGACAAGTTCTCAAGATCATACAATATCTCTTGATACTCCAGCAAGTTTTCTTTGTAGCAGCATCTCTGAACTTTGGGATATCAGCAAATTTAAACAACACATTGCTTCAGTGATTTTAACATTTTTCCTGTTTTGATCCTTAGAGAATTCTGACAGCAATATAATGATCCTGACATCACTATCTACTGTAATTTTCCTTTTAGCTAGTTCTTTCTTATGTATTTCTCTAGTTTAATGGATGATTTTCTATGTCTCTCCTATGCAACAGATATTTTACTAAAAGTCCAGAAGCATGGCATCTACTCTGTTTCTTTCATTCAGAAAATAAGCTTATTAAAGAAAGTTACCACATTAGTTTGTCAGCCACTATGTCTGCCAAAATGTTGTTGCACATTATTTCATCTGACTGAGCTAATTCATCATCATCATAATACCTACAGTAGAAATAGTAATCAATACTTATAGTACTGTGAATTGTTTAAAAGCAATAACGATAGGTATTTAGGCATAGAAAAAGATTAATGCTTTTTAGATATGATGGACTTAAAACATGAGAAAAATCACCTAAAGCTGGTGTCAGCACTGAGAATGAAATTTGGTTGTTTTGAAGACCAGGGTCGATATTTAGTTTTTCTTTCCACAGTGTATATTCTGCACAAAATTTAATAACATGCTTGCAACTTTATGAATTTTATGGTAGTTTATGGAGTGGTTTGAGACTAGCATTAATTACAAAACTGAGTGGATATTCTTCTGGTAGAACATGTTGAAGCCATATGCTTTTATTGTGCCAGGATGAAAAGTGAAATAGAAAAAAGTAGAATTCATTGGTCTTCATGAATACTTGTCAGCTGGTCTGAAAACACAGTAAATTAAGTAGCTTCATTCTTCATAAGAGAAAATTATTTTTTTTTAAATTCACACAGATACAACTATAATTTAACAATATTCTTCTGAGCCATTCTAGCATGGTTTCCTTCTATGCATATTAACTGGGGCTCTTAACATGTAAAGTTTTAAGAATTCCTTCTCTAAATTTCCATGATCTCATGTTACAAGTAATCATTATTTTGTAGCATATAACCATCAGTTTGGGAAAGGTAATTTCACATGTCCATGGTTTGTTTTTTTTTCCTTAGTAACTAGTACTCTCAGAGTTTGTCTCAGAGTTTGATTTACTGGCTTCAGAAACACATATCTTAGCTACCTATGCTCTACAATATTAATAGTCTGCAATAATTAAGCTTCACCCAATAAACATAAGTCCAAGCCTGCCCAAGAACCTTCTCATTCTTTTATCTACCAGTTTGTTTTTTAAAATTTCCAAACATCAAAATGTTGAAGTATTAGCTTTGTCTCTGTAAACTTCACAACACTAATAAACAAGCCCAAATAATAAACAAAACCTGGTAATAATCCTTTCACCAATGACTTGTGAATCTTCCTGGCTACAATCCTGCACAATGACGTGACTGCATATGTATACATGTACATATGTCATTATTCTTTATTTCTGCGGGGGAAAAAAAAAAAAAAAAAAAGATTAAAAGTAAAATAAAATCTGGTTTAGCTTTTATTTTGGTGCAGAAAGGGTTATAACAGACCAGGACCTATTATTCTCATATCTTATTTCTCTTAATCAGAAAAATCATTGAAATAAACTAAAATGCACTGACACAGAAACATAATTACCCGTATTCCTATTTGTAAACAATGGGAACTCGGGGTTACAATTAGAGAAGGAAGGGGTCCATAAAGTACTGTAAAGAAATTGTCTGTATCCATGCACATGAGTGCTTCCATCCACAAAGCTAGACAGGAAGAGGCACCAATGAGCATGAAATTGAAGGTGTTCTAGCTGACTGATGGGCACATAACCATATCAGCTATAGCCTGGATCCCTAAGGAAGCTACATTTATCTGATCACAGTAGGTATGTGTGTCTATGACTTTTGAATCACTAGCCAATTTCAACAGGTTCTCAAAGAGGGATCATAGAATCATAGAATGTTTTAGGCTGGAAGGGACCTCTAGAGGTCATCTGGTCCAACCTCCCTACACAAGTAGGGACATCTCTACCTAGGTCAGGCCGCTCAGAGCCCCATCAAGGCTGACCTTGAATGACAACAGGGATGGGGCCTCCACCACCTCTCTGGGCAGCCCATTCCACTGATCTATCACCCTCACGTTAAAGAACTTTTTTCTAATATCCAATCTAAACCTATCCTTTCCTAGCTTAAAACCATTGCTTCTTGTCCTATCGTTGCAAACCCTTTTGAATAGACCTTCCCCCGCCTTTACGTAGGCCCCCTTCAGATACTGGAAGGTCACTATAAGGCCCCCCGGAGCCTTCTCTTCTCCAGGCTGAATAACCCAAACTCTCTCAGCCCGTCTTCATATGAGAGATGTTCCATTCCTCTGGTCATTTTGGTGGCCCTCCTCTGGACACATTCCAATATGTCCACATCCTTCTTGTGCTG
>VYZX01015625.1:0-16358 GCA_013401335.1 Brachypteracias leptosomus
TAGGGCAGAGTAGAGGGGGAAGGTACACTTCAGCTTACTGGGAAAATGAAGCCCAGCTCTGACACTTGGACCTCTCTGCTGACTGCTCCCAGACCTTTGCTTCACTGGTGCTGCTGATACTTGGATTTAGGAGCTTGCTGATGCTGTTTCCAATTGAAAACATGGAGCAGAGGGGGATGTTTGGAGAATCAGGTCAATGTATTCTGGTCCCTCACTCACGGATGGCTGCAAAACTAAGGAAACACAAAAATATGTTCTCTTAAACTTTGGGAACATCTCTTCTGAATGAGAATAGCTGGGATGGGAAGGGGCATCATTTTAGTGCCAGTAGGTTTTTAGAGCTTTCAAAAAGGCAAGGAACCATGTTCAGATTAGATATTAGGAAGCAAGTTCTTCCCCATGAGGGTGGGGAGACACTGGCACAGGTTGCCCAGAGAGGTGGTGGAAGCCCCATGCCTGGAAATTGTTAAGGCCAGTCTGGCTGGGGCTGTGAGTAACCTGGTCTAGTGGGAGGTGTCCCTGGCCATGGCAAGGGGGTTGGAACGAGATGATCTTTGAGGTCCCTTCCAACCCTGACAATTTTATGAATCTATGATTCTTATGAGCACAGAGCATGAAGGTTATTGCACAGCACGAAGCCATTCCAACCAGAGAAGGAATGAGCAGTGTGTGGCTGCCAGAAGGACCAAACCTCTTCTTCCACCACCCCTCAGCTCGAAGGCCCATCTCTTTGCAGAGACATCCCTCTAACACAGAATTACGTTGTGTAGCACATGGCTTCTTGCTTGCCTGGAGATGTTGCCTCTTAAGAGACTCTTTCATAGTGAAACAGCTTCACAGCTACAGTGTTGGTCCTGATGTTCAGCTCAAAAAACTGCATCTGGAGAAAGTGGCTCCAGAATCATAGAATCATAGAATGTTTGAGGCTGGAAGGGACCTCTAGAGGTCATCTGCTCCAACCTCCCCACACAAGGAGGGACATCTCTACCTAAGGTCAGGTTGTTCAGAGCCCCATCAAGCCTGACCTTGAAGGACTTCAAGGATAGGGCCTCCACCACCTCTCTGGGCAGCCCATTCCACTCATCTATCACCCTCATATTAAAGAACTTTTTTCTAATCAAATGGGATTGTCCCCCAGGTTCTTCTGTGACAGGCTGACCTCTGGCTTTTTCTTTTTAACTGTTCTCTGCCTCCATCTCTCTTTTCCCTTCATGAAGTATTGCTACTGGTGACGATGTAGCAAAATGTGAATTTTCAGAAGGAGGGCTGCCCAGGAGCAAGGAGAAGCAAGAGCCTTTGTGCAGAGCCCAGCCCTTGGCAGGAACTCTCCCCATGGAGCGTTCTCCCTGCTCGGAGCAGAGACTGGCTGGGGAAATAGGGCCTGAACTTCAGCCAGTGCAGCTGCTGAGAAGAGACTGAGCTGGGCAGGGGACCACTGACCACACCTGGGTCTGATCTACCTCAAAGCAGGACAACATCCCTTGCTCTTACCCCCTCCAAGTCATCTGAGATCCTGGGTGATGCTGTGCTCATTCCTGAGGGCAGTACCTGGATTGTTAGACACCTGCAAGTTGAATATTCACCCAGATTAGCTTAACAAATTACCCTGCATAAGAAACACTCTTCCATTAATTCAACCAGAAATACTGGATAGCTGCTTCTAGACTTGCCTGGGCACATGTAGATTTATCCCATATCAGAATTTGCCTTCAATTATATATCCTACAGCCAGGAGAGACTCCGACCCCTCTACTCTGCATCATCCAAGAACTTGCTCACTGATTTTTCCCCTAAATCTTCAATTCTTTCCATAAGTGGAGCTGCTGGTGCTTTGTTCTCCAGTTTGAGTCACTTTTGTTTTTCCTTCCAGTCTTCAGGTCATTCTGCCCCCATGATCTAAATTGTACTTTAAATCAATGAGATCATTTGCTTCCCACTCTGTGCTTTTCCCACATGCTCTGAAACTTGCTGAAGAAAGGATAGGAACTGGAGAGCACTTTTCTCACTTACTTTGGCTTCTAAAACTGTAACATTCAATTGACATTAGTTATCTACCCTGTCCCTGCAGTTGGGAGAGAGAAGGAGAGAAGTGGAAGACAATTTTCCCTTCCTAAAATAGGTGTCAAAGATACATTGGATAAATCACCCTTTCACTTGTGCAGATCTCTCACTAGGAGGGACATGAAGAGT
Source organism: Brachypteracias leptosomus (assembly GCA_013401335.1). NCBI lineage: Eukaryota > Metazoa > Chordata > Aves > Coraciiformes > Brachypteraciidae > Brachypteracias > Brachypteracias leptosomus. The sequence continues at coordinate 2,191 of VYZX01015625.1, forward strand.
TGAGCTGCCTGGAGAAGACTTAGAGGACCTAACTTTTAGTTTGGTAAAGTAAAACAAAGCAAATCCCACTTCAACCAACCCGAGGGCCCTTTTCCACTTGCGGGTTGCAGATTTACAATGTTCTCTGTTGCTGCCTTCCTGTGAAGAAAGGCTGGGAGAGTTGGGCTTGTTCAGCCTGGAGAAGAGAAGGCTCCAGGGAGACCTTCTGGTGGCTTTTCAGGACTTCAAAGGGCCTGTCAGAAAGATGGGTATAAACTTTTGAGCAGGGCCTGTTGGGACAGGACAAGGGGTGATGGTTTAAAACTAAATGAGGGAGATTTAGAGTGGAGAGAAGGAAGAAATTGCTTCCACTGAGGGTGGTGAGAGCCTGTGCCAGGTTGCCCAGAGAGGTGGTGGCTGCCCCATCCCTGGAACCATTGCAGGGGAGGTTGTTTGGGGCTCTGAGCAACCTGCTCTAGTTGCAGATGTCCCTGCTCAGTGCAGGGGGGCTGGACTAGATGGACTTTAAAGGTCCTTTCCCACCCAAACCATTCTATGATTCTTTCCAAGCACTGCAGTAATCAGTGGAGATGCTTTTCCACCACCCCACCAGCACTGATGTGATTAACAAAGGGCTGTGTGGCTCTGGGAACAGGTTGTTCTTGCTCCTCAGAGATGCTCGATGCATTTCCTATTGTATTTTACAGGAACCAGCAAGTCAGAAAGTCATCCTGACTCTCCTTTTCCATGCACTGATGTTCTCAGGCAGAAGGGGGAGCCCATACATTATTTTTTGTGTGCAAGCCTATTAGTGACACAAAGCTGTCAACTCAGTAGGTTTTTCTTGAACATGAGAGCTTCTGCTTAGCTGATGCTACAGGCTCACACAACCAGGGGAAGGCAGCCTTGTAGAGCCCCGATTGCTGTTATCTCTTCCTCTGCAACAATGAGAAATCAAGGAAGATTTGAATTCTAAACAACTTTATCGTGTGTCATCACGTTAGTTCAAATGCTGGAAAACAGAACTTAATTAAGAACTCGTTACACAAACAAAACTACAGAGAGAAAACAGACCCTTTAGAAATAGAATAAGTCATGGCTGCGTGACATTTATTCTTGCTAATTTGCTTACACACCCACTGGGAAACCAAATAAGTCATCTGTAGGGTACCGAGATGGTTGTTTGTATAAAACCAGGATGTCAGATGTTTCCTGAAGACACACAAGAATGTTAAACAAGCTTTGGGCTTTTGTAGGTTACTTCTGTCAGGATGAGCCACTAAATAAAGGCACCATGCAGTCTTTTTATCACTGCCCAAACCTCCTTCCTCAGAAGAGCAGAAGTTCCCAGCATCAAAAGAACTCTGAGCAGCCTGCCCTAGGTAGAGATGTCCCTGCTTGTGTAGGGAGGTTGGACCAGACGACCTCTAGAGGTCCCTTCCAGCCTCAAACATTCTATGATTCTATGATTCTATGCCACTATCATGTTCTTCAGTCACAAGTCCTTCTCCACCCTACAACCAACATTTTGATCCATGCTTGTGCATCCAGGGAAACCCATAAGATGGTTTTAGCCCTGAGGACCTCTTCAGCCCATCTCCTTGGGTGGGTTTCTTTTTGTTTTTCCTCCAGGGTTGCTCTTTCTGATAAGTTTGAAAGCAAGTAGAAACTTTTGACTCCTGGCTTTGACACCATCTGTGTGATCCTTTGGTGACATTCCTGCCTTCCAGGAATGCTTTTGAGAATGACACTGCTGGAGAGGGTAGAGCAATGGGCTGTAAAGATGATTAGGGGACTAGAACATCTCTTGTAGGAGAAAAGGCTGAGGGACCTGGGGCTGTCTAGCCTAGAGAAGAGAAGATTGAGAGGAGATCTGATCAATACTTAAAGGGTCAGGAGGATGGGGCCAGTCTTTTTCCAGTGGTGCCCAGCAACAGGACAAGAGGCAATGGGCACAAACTTGAACATAGGAAGTTCCATCTAAACATGAAGATGAACTTCTTTACTTTGAGGGTTGCAGAGCACTGGAACTGACTGTCCAGAGAGGTTGTGGAGTCTCCTTCTCTGGAGAGATTCCAAACCCACCTGGACATAATCCTGGGCACCCTGCTCTGGGTGAACCTGCTCTGGCAGGGGGGTTGGACAAGATGATCTCCAGAGGTCCCTTCCAACCCCCACCATGCTGGGATTCTGTGACACAGGCAGAGATTTTGGCTCTAAAACTTGTGACCAGATGAAGTTTCATTAAGATAAGCTCAGGCTCAATTTAACCCACACCATTTGTACAAGTGTGGGTTTTTTCCACCTGGCTAATCAATGCTGTGTTGGGTTTGTTACAGACCATGGAGTTTTACAAGCTTAGATAGATTTATTAGTCAGATCTGTGGTTTTATCCCATTCTCCTGGCCTTGCAAGCAAAGTTGCAGGAACACCAGTCAAAAAGTCCTTTTTGCTCATGTAGCTCCTTATGTCCAAGGAACTGGCTAATGAACATCTAATATGTGTTAAGACAGCCTGGTCTGGAAGTGCTCACACAATCAGCTTGGTATTTCTGAATTTCCATGAGCTCTGAAGGAAATGATCTTCATTACCAGCTTCATCTTGTGCAGACTTACAGTCTCACCCTGTGCCCAGGTCTCAAAACCAGCATCAGAGATATTTTAAGAGTGATTATCTTGTTCCTGTAAGGAAGGAGCCTGGAGTTATCTTTCCTTCCTGATGTCCTCACAAGAAGGAGATGGAGTCAACAGAGAATCACCAGGAGCATGCCCAAGGGCTGCTCTGAACATGATGTCATTGTGTGATGCATCTCCAGGAGATGCATCAAGCATCTCTGAGGAGCAGGACTTGGGTCATTGCTCTGCCCTCTTCAATGGACAAGACAAGCAGGAGTTCACAGCAGTGTGGACACAGCCCAAATCCCCAGAGGGGAATGTCCAAGCAAGGATCTTGTGTTTTCTAGGAGGAAAATAGTGCCTGGTGAAATGGGTGATGAGCAAAAATGTTGCCACTAAAAGAAAAATTTATAGGTCTTAGGAGATAAATGGGTTTCATAACTTCTGTTTAAATCATAGACTTATAGAATGGCTGAGTTGGAAAGGACCTTCAAGATCATCTAGTTATGACCCCCTGCCATGGACAGGGACACCTCCCACTAGACCAGGTTGCTTAAACCATCCAACCTGGTCCTGAACACATCCAGTGATGGGGCATCTACCATCTCTCTGGACAACCTGTTCCAGTGTCTCACCACCCTCAGAGTGAAAAACTCCTTCTTACATCTGATCTCAATCTCCTCTCTTGCAGTTTAAAGCCATCACCCCTTGTTCTATCACTACATGCCCTTGTAAAAATGAAGAGAGCAAGTTGTGCTGCAGCAATGTGATGACAAATGTACCTCTGGAAGGAGTGAAACTCCTAAGAGAGATCGATTCTATGTCAGGAATTTGGTTCACGATAAAGGTTTTGAGCCTGTGGAATTAATATGCAGGTTTTGGGAGGTTAAAGGGATCTCAGCTCATAGTGGGAGCTGGAGACTGAAATCTGAGCTAAAGGCTGGTAAGGGATCCCTTACAAGTAGAAGGAGTTAGAATTGGGAGAACAAAGGATATAATCTGCTCAGTGATACAAATTAAAATCTTATTATGCACGACTGGGATGCTGGGGTATAAATTAACTTGTATGTGAAACTGCAGAGCAAGCTTTGCCAAGAAAAACCTCATCCTGTGGAGCAGGGACAGGTTTCAGCTACCTGGTGGAGAATCCCTTCCTAGCATCACTGCTTCTGCACCTGGTGTAGAGACAAGCTCAGAAAGATGAGCTGCAAATTCTTTCAGGGAATGGTGTGTGTTGAAAGGCTGAGAATCTGTCAGAGGCTGTTGCACTGATGGGGATTATGTGCAGAGGAATTGGAAATTCAGGGAGGGAGGAAGAAAAAAAATCAACAAAAGGCAGCATGTAAGTAAGGAAATAACAAAAGAAAGGCAAAATTTTGAAAAGAAAAATGCCACCAATAAATAAAAATATAGGATAGAAAACTTTAGTATAGAGGAGCTCCACTGAACAGCAAGACTTTGGACCTGAAAAGTATCTTGGTTCATGGTTTGATGGAAAGGAAAACAAATTTTTCCTGTAAGAATTAATATAATAAAGCAGCTGAAATGCACAGGGACGTTAAACTGCAGCTTAAAATCATTCCCATCCAGAACAAAGGCAGGAGATGATAGTGTTGGTGTGATACCTCAACAACATAATATTGAATTACTTAGAGCACTGTGCTGCAAACAACTCTACCTTTGTAGGCATTTTAATATAATATAATACTGGGGGAAAAAAGCCTGTACTTGCCAAAATTAGTTGGTGGCAGGAGGGTGAAGGGCAGAAAAATAGTCTAATGACAGCAGTTAGCAGAGCAGGGTGTCAAGTGATTGACAGTGAATCTGCAAATCGTTGGGTAGGGAAGTGATGGAGAGCAGGGTTCCTGTGCTCTTAAAGATATTCCTCCTCTTTTCAAAGAAATTTGAAATATTGTAACACAGGAAAAAATAAAAACAACTACAAAAAACAGATTAAAGGCAGAGGTTTGTGTTGTAAAGGTAAATAAATTTAAGAAATCCATAGGTTTGGGGCTGAAGTGGTGTGAGTTTGCTTATGCTGTTAGAAAATGACTGTTAGTTCTGGGTTAAAACTTTACAGGGAAGTGATGGAGTCCCCACCCCTGGAGGAGTTTCAAAGCCATGGAGATGTGGTGCTGAGGGACATGGGTTAGGGGTGACCTGGCAGTGCTGGGTTAGTGGTTGGACTTGATGATCTTCAAGGGCTTTTTCAACCAGAATGATTCCATGATGCTACTAGACAAGGGCAGATCTTTACATCCAAACAATGGCTCTTCTGGAGGAGGCTGAAGGTCCACCTAGCCCAGGATCCTGTCTCCAAGCATGGTGGTAAGTGGTGTCTAGAGAAGAGCAGAAGAACATGGTGCATGTGTATGATCCTGCTTCCCAGTCTGGAGATGTGCTTTCCATGTGCAGGCTTTGGTGGGCAGGGAAAGTGAGAGACATCTTCTATATGGGGAGAAAGAAGAGGTGGAATTTCAGTATTCCAGCAAAACTGGAAAAACCCAGGCTGTGGAGGACCTGGAGGAGCAAACAACATCCATGGCTGAGCATTTCCTTGGACATGGAGACAGTCATGGTTACAACTGTTGAGGCTGCATTGGAAATTTTCTCCTGCCTATGTCCTAAGAGCTCTTGCAACAGGAGGTTACAGCAGCAGAGCTCTAAAGGACTCATAGAATCCTAGAATGGTTTGGGTTGGAAGGCATCTCAAAGATCAACTAGTTCCAACCCCCCTGCCATGGGCAGGGACACCTTCCACTAGACCAGGTTGCTCCAAGCCCCATCCAACCTGGCCTTGAACACCTCCAGGGATGGAGCATCCACAACCCCCTGGGCAACCTGTGCTGGTGTCTCACCACCCTCACAGTGAAGAATTTCCTTCCAATTTCCAATCTAATCAGATATTCAGAATTTCCAAGTTCAGATTTGTGTTGGCAAACTATAGTTAGCCCAACGAACTGCTACAGACTTGTTTATAAGACCTACTATAGGTAATTTAGAAGACTCCCTCTCCAGATATTCTCATTTACCTGGGTGCTGGTGTCATGCTGGAGCTCCCAGCAGTACTTCTCAGCCAGGACCCTCCAGCTAGAGCTGCACTTCCCTGTTACACTTCTCCTTGGGGTCTCCCAGGACCTAATTTCTTGTCTGACCCTGAACTGCACCATCAAGGTGTGTGTGTGTCCCAGATCTAGTGTGTGGGGTACCAGTTGGGCTTAGGCTACTGTCCCATGGGAGAGTCCAGGAGTGTGGCTGAGCAACCACCCCAGAGCATCACTGGATGTGGGTGCCAAGGCACAGCAATGGGTTTCCTCATGGGCTTTGGGGCAGCAGGACATCCTCCAAGACTGGATGTGCTGCCACATCAGTGTCATGAGCCATTTGGGAGCAAGGTCTCAGATGTTCTGGGGGAACATGATGTACAGTCCCTCAAACCACAGAGTCAGAGGTGTTCCCATTCTCCCTGACCCCTTGAGTAGACAATGCTGCCTCCACACCAGCCCCGTTCCTATGTTCCCTTTTGAGTGCTAAGAAGTTGCTAAGCAACCTCAATCCATCTAGCAACCAACAGTATCACCACCATGAGGGTACTGTGGTGTGGGTGCCTGGGTACCATTTGGTCCTGCTGCAGCTATTGCATTTGGGAAAGCTCCATCCTTCCCCTCACCCCAGCCAAGAGCAACCCTGGGGATCTCCACAACTTTGCAGAAGCACATGGGCATACAAACAAATAGAAGATGGACGTCTTTAGATGAAGCACCTCTGTCTTGGCTCCTAGGGGGTCATTTGGGGATGGTGTGGATTTTCATCAGCAATATGGGGCATTTGTAGGTCCAGCTCTCTACTGGAACCCAGGTGTTGTGTGATCATAGCATCATAGAATGGTTTGGGTTGGAAGAAACCTTTAAAGCTCATCTAGTCCAACCCCCTGCACTGAGCAGGGACATCTGCAACTAGAGCAGGGTGCTCAGAGCCCCAAACAACCTCACCTGCAATGGGTCTAGGGATGGGGCAGCCACCACCTCTCTGGGAAACCTGGGACAGGCTCTCACCACCCTCAGCATCAACAATTTCTTCCTTCTCTCTAGTCTAAATCTCCCTCTTTTAGCTTAAAACCATCACCCCTTGTCCTGCCACAACAGGTCCTGCTCAAAAGACTGTCCCCATCTTTCTTACAAGCCATGTGAAGCCATGGAGTGTGTGTGGGGTAGGTCAGTCAGGGACAGGGTGGGTGCTGGAGAGGGGAGCACCTTGCTTGGCTCCCTGCAAACCCTCCAATAGGTGGAGAGACCTCAGGAGTGACTTAGTTGAGATATTAGATATGTCCATTATATGCCCATTCAACTTCAACATCCTAAACATGGTCTGACCTGGCAACTCTCCATTGCTGAGACTTGCTTTTCTGCAGAAAATGGATGTAGTCACAGGTATTTCTGGAAGCTTTCTTTAAAACCAGAAAATCGTTGCTGTGTTTCTCTGGTTTGAAAAAAAATTGCTCTTTTTTTTCTCCCACTGCCTCTTTCCATCAGTGCAGCTTCTTGGCGCTGTTAGAAGGACACCACTTTCTGCAGAGACATCCATGAATATCTAACAAACAGGTAGATTGCTTGGAGACATCTTGATGATGAACCATAGAGGATTCTTGGTCTGGTTTCCTTTGTGCATCGCTTGTGTATTGGTCCTTCTTTGCAAGCTTCCCACCTTCCTTCACAGAATCACACAGAGTCACGGAATGTTCGGGATTGGAAGGGACCTTNCATTAAAATGTGGAGTTTCGAGTTGCTCCTTCCTCCTGAAGGCTGCAGAGATGTTCTGAGTCCCACTCCCTGGCGGAGCTGGTGGCTGTACAGCACTGAACCCTCCCTCTAGTGGCTGCCGCACTGAAGTGTCAAGAGATGCTCCTCACGTTCCAGCTCATCTCTGCTCAGGAACGGACAACGGTGCCAAAATCGGATCGTCTGTGGTTCCTGTGGGCTTGGAAACCAGACCCACAGCACAAGCTCCACTTGTGCCATGCCCCGGCTGCGTAGCGTGGGGTTGACCACGTTGGTGGGATTCCTGCTGCTCCTTGATTTCAACGAGCTGTTTGCAGTGCAGGATGTGTCCTCCTAAAGCAGCAGAGAAGGGTGTGAATGGGGAGAGCTGCGTCATGCTTCCCGTCTGGGTCTCACCATGCCTGGTCAAGGGCTCTTCTCCTCCACGTGGGTTTTGCTCCGCTGACAGTTCGGATTCATCCAGACCTGCCAGGGTAGAATCTGGCTGTATTTCAAACCTCATTACAGCTCCTCTGCATTTCATCATCCTGCAGACACGCTCTTTGCTGCAGCATCACTCCTTGCAGCGGGAGGAATTGCAGTGAAAGCCTCCAACGGCTGGTGGGAAGGGAGAAGTGCTGCCACCCAGCATGCAGGACCCTCAGTGACATCTCTACTTCTCCATCACCATGGAGCTCAGCCAACACAACTGTGTGAGTTGCAGAGGAGCATTTTTCTGGCCAGCTGGGAGATGCTGTGTAGATGTTGAGAAGATGAGACTGATACAGGGGTGAGACTCTAGAGCACAAGTCCTATGAGGAATGGCTGAGGGACCTGGGGGTGTTGAGCCTGGAGAAAAGGAGGCACAGGGGAGACCTTCTGGCTCTCAACAACCCCCTGAAAGGAGATTGGAGCCAGGTGGGACTGGCCTCTTCTCCCAAGGAACAAGTGATAGGACAAAAACAAACAGCCTCAAGCTGTACCAGGGGAAGTTTAGGTTGGCCACAAGGAACAATTTCTTCCCCAAAAGCGTTGTCAAGCCCTGGCACAGGCTGCCCAAGGCAGTGGTGGAGTCCCCATCCCTGGAGGGGTTTCAAAGCTGTGGAGATGTGGTGCTGAGGGACATGGGTTAGTGGTGCCCTGGCAGTGCTGGGTTAATGATTGTACTTGATGATCTTAAAGGTCCTTTCCAACTTAAACAATTCTATGATTCTAAGATAGCATCTCCTCTGGCTCAGGTACAACCAGAAGAGCACATCCAACACTCCCTGGTATGAACATATCTCCCTGGACCTGCTGGTGCCTGAATGGTCCCCAAGAGGTACATGTGGTATTGCTCTTCTCAGAGAGTCATAGATCCAGACCCCTCAGAGAGAATTGGCTTCAAAACCCAAGGATGACTATTTAAATGTAGGCACCTCTAAACCTTCTGTTGGTGGCTTTAACAAAACCTGTCCAGATTGAATCACAGAATCACAGAATGTTAAGGGCTGGAAGGGACCTCTGGAGATCATTGAGTCCAATCCCCCTGTCAGAGCAAGACCACAGAACCTAGGGCAGGTCACACAGGAATGCATCCAGATGGATCTTGAAAGTCTCCAGAGAAGGAGACTCCACAACCTCTCTGGGCAGCCTGTTCCAGTGCTCTGTAACCCTTACAGTAAAGAAGTTCTTCCTCATGTTGAGGTGGAACTCCCTGTGCTCTACTTGCATCCATTGCCTCTTGTCCTATTGCAGAGCACAAGTGAAGAGAGACGTGTCACTCCTCAGGTGGGGCAGAAGATGCAGCTCAGTGTGTCCAGAGACAACCCCTGCCCACTTATTCCTCTTGAAGGTCACTGGGGACACGAAATGGGTAGAGAATAGCTCCTTTTATGCCATGTGAGATATTTATATAGATAAGGGCTGCCGGTCACTGGGAAGCTGCCCAAGACTTTAATGGTTTAATTGCTGTTTCCTGTATGTTCCCCTCTCTGTTGTTCATCACAGATGACACTTGTGGTTTCATGTCCGTGGGGCTGGGCTGGATCTCTCCAGGAAACCCATCTCCTCATGCAATTATTGCTCCTAGAGATCTCTGCCAGTCTGGGCATGTCCTTGAAGTCTCCCCCCTCAATTAAGATCATCCATATGGACCTTAATTCCTAATGGGAGCTGCTGCAAAGTGACATTGGTCCTTTTTTAACCCTGAGACATGAGTGAGGGATGGAGCATCCTTGCAACAACCCATAAAACACGTTGTGCATGATGAGGTGAGACCAGGATGGACACGATGAACAACAAAAGCCAAGGGAGGACTGGAAAACAGGCACATTTTGGGTCCCCTGCTCCTCACGGGTGGTACCACAGAGCTGCATTAGTGTGAAGCAGGGCACAATTAGACCTTTTAAGCCTTGCATGTGCTAGCAGATAAATACACCATTTGCTCCACCCTGATATTGATCCTGGATTAAAACCACACCGCCCTGACCTCCTAGTTCCATTATCTCCAACCCCAAACACCCAGAAATCACAGCCAGAACCCCCCACATCACAACATTGGCTCAAAGTTCTTGATAATATTTTTCTAATATGCTTTAAATTTGCCTTCTGGGTTTGTTTTTTTTTTTTCTGCTAGAGTAAACTCAGCTCATCCTTCAAACCTTTTGAAAATTGAGGATTTTTAAAAAATCAGTTGCCTCCAGGGCCTGGGGCTTTAAGAAAAACAACATATATACATGTATATGTGTTCCTACATATTTTTATACCTACATGAAATGAGATGAATGGTAAAATGACACAAGCTGGCAAGTCAACCACCTTGTCACAAGAATCTCTTTGATAGGTGACAGCCCATCTAAGCCCAATGCACTGGCTTTGTCTGCCCAGGACTGAGATGAGAGGGCAAATGTTGGCTTGGCTAAGTTGAGCCTTATCAACCCTGATCCTCCATGTCACCAGGAGGTGGGTTTCACACATGTACCCCCTTCCCTTGCCCTGAAATATTTAGATACCTCCCTCAATTTGGACTGGTCTGGGGACTCCTGACCTCTGTGCCTGGCAAGATGATGGAACAGATCTTCTTAGAAGCTCTGATGGGGTGCATGGAGGACAGGGAGGTGATTCGAGATGGCCAGCATGGCTTTACTAAGGGTAAGTCCTGCCTGACCAACCCAGTGGCCTTCTACAATGGAGTAACTACATCAGTGGACAAGGGAAGAGCTACAGATGTTGTCATCTGGACTTCTGCAAGGCTTTTGACACAGTCCNCTTAATATCTTCTTCAATGATATAGGCAGTGGGATTGAGGGCACCCTCAGCTAGTTTGCAGATGACATCAAGCTGAGTGGTGCAGTTCATAGAATCATAGAAAGATTTGTGATGGAAGGGACCTCAAATATCATCTAGTTCCAAGTCCCCTGCCATGGACTGGGACACCTCCCACTAGCCCAGGTTGCTCAAAGCCCCATCCAACCTGGTGTTGAACACCTCCAGGGATGGAGCATCTACAGCCCCCCTGGGCAACCTGTGCCAGTGTCTCACCACCCTCAGAGTAAAAAATTTCCTTCTAAAAGGAAGACATGCTGGAGGGACAGGATGCCATCCAGAGGGACATAGACATTCAAGGCCAGGCTTGATGGGGCTCTGAGCAACCTGATCTAGTTAGAGATGTCCCTGCTGCCTGCACGGGGGTTGTTCTAGATGACCTTGGAAGGTTCCTTCCATTCCAAATCACTCTATGATTCTATGATCCTTGGCTGAAGTTGTGCCAGGATGAGTTTTACCAGTAATAGGAGGGAGAATCTGACAAAAAAAAATCATAAATCTTTCAGAGCAAAAAAAAAAGAGGCTTCTTCTCCCATGGGCATTTTAACAAACCCCTAGGATTGAGTTGGTACCCACCACATGTCCCTGCATGTGCTTCTGGTTCACTCATCTCTTGGTACTTCTTCCTCCAAAGCTGCTGTTGGCACCATCACTCAGTAAATCTTCTGCAAAAAGCTTCTGGGAAGGTTTTGTGTGGGTGTTTGTGTTGTGTGTGGATGATGCCACCTCTGCCATGGGCACTGCCCACCCCATGGGGAGCTGCTCAACAGGCTGGTCTTTGGGGACAGGTTGCAGCATCAGGACCACCACTGGTTAATCCCAGCCCAGAGACCTGCCTGCTGTGGCATCACAGGAAGGCTCTGACCCTTCATATTTAATACATTAGGAGCACTGGGATGATCTTTTTATAGGTGGTGCCCTCAGGCTTCACCTGCTTTTAATTGCTGGGTAATAAAGGCTTTGAAATTAGGGGTTGAGTTCCCAGGTTGGTAGGAGAGGTCTGTAGGACCAACATCTGGAATTAGAGCTTTGCTGGAGCCTAGAACTCATCCTGGGGACCAGGGACCTCTGTCCCATGGATGGCTGCTGGTCTGGACTATGCTGCTCAGCCAGGCAGGGAGTGATGATGGAGGGGTGGATCCAAGCTCCATTTCTAGCAGAGGACACCTCCAGCTTCCCCTTCCCTGAAACTAAGGAAAATCTTTCTGTTTTTTCACCATTAGGTTTTGTTCTACAGGAATGGGAGTCTGGAGATCTGGACTCTACCCTCTGTTTTGTCACTGGTGTGATGGGTGAGAAGATTTTACCTTTGTTAAACACATCTATAATCCTCCTTGTGCCTCGCTGGACTTGGCCACCTGCTCTAGGTCTGCTTGTACCATCTGACCTCAATGGATCAAAACCAAAGACTGTCCCTTTTTCTTCTCCAGAGACCATACTGACCTTTCTTTGCTGATTTTGGTCTTGCTAATTTTAAAGAGAAGTCCTTGAATCCAACCCAACCTCTCTGGATCAGTGAGTTTTAACCCCTGGCCCATGGATGGCTGCTGGTTTGGACTCCACTGGTTAGATAGATATTTCCAACACTATGCAAACAAAGGAAGAAAGCAAGAAAAGGGAATGAAGAGTTAATTTTATGGGTGTTTTAGATGTAATCTGTCTTCTGTTGGCTGTCAGTGATGGTACAACACCAGCCTTTGGGATTTTAATCCTAATTTAGAGGTTAACTAGACTCATGGATCAACGTAGGTTGGAACAAGACCTTTGGGTGTCACTTGGTCTGGCTCCAGAAGCCTTGATGGTCCTTAGGTATATTTTAAGGTAATTTAGTGTTTTATTGAAGGATAGTGGGAATTACTGGGCTCTAACCCACCCCCTTGTCCCAGAGCAGGATCAAGTATTTTCTTCTGTCGTTCCTGACACACATTTTTCTAACTTGGTATTAAAGCCTCCCAGGAGAGTTTGCAGATGACACCAAGCTGAGTGGTGCAGTTCATAGAATCATAGAATGGTTTGGGTTGGAAGAGACCTCAAAGATCTTCTAGTTCTAACCCCCCTGCCATGGGCAGGGACACCTCCCACTACACCAGGTTGCTCAAAGCCCCAAAGCTCCAAGACCCAACCTGGTCTTGGACACCTCCAGTGATGGAGAATCCACAACTTCCCTGGGCAACCTGTGCCAGTGTCTCACCAACCTCATAGTGAAGAACTTCTTCCTGATTTCTAATCTAAATCTATCTTCCATTTTGAAGCCATTACCCCTCATTTTATCACTACAAGTCCTTGTAAAAAGTCCCTCCTCAACTTTCCTGTAGGTCCCCTTCAGATACTGAAAGGCCACAATAATGTCTCCCCAGAGTCTTCTCTTCTCCAGTCTGAACAACCCCAACTGTCAACCTGTCCTCATAGGAGAGAAGTTCCAGCCCTTTGATCATCTCTGTGGTCCTTCTCTGGCCCTACTCCACCAGGTCCTTGCCCTTCTTGTGTTGGGGGCTCCAGAGGCGAGCTCCATGGCCCCTTCCCACTGCGTATCACATCCCATCCCATCACCCCTTGTTAAGCAACCCAGGACATTTACTTCCTCTCAAGGAAAACCCAACCAGCTCAATTCCTCCGTATAGAATCATGGAATCATTATGGTTGGAAAGGACCTCTAAGATCAAGTCCAGCCTTCATCCCAACCTCTCCCTAACCACTAGACCATCTCCTAAAGTGCCACATCTACTCGTTTGTTGAACCCCTCCAGGGATGGTGACTCCACCACCTCCCTGGGCAGCCTGGTCCAGTCCCTGACCACTCTTGCAGTAAATAATTTCTTCCTAACATCCAATCTAAACCTCCCCTGGTGCAACTTGAGGCAGTTTCCTCTCCTCCTGTCATTAGTACCCAGCAGAACCCAGACTAGTCGGGGAAAGGAGAAGCAAAGGCAATATACCAGGGCAGGATATCGTGCTGTCTATAAATATTTTACCAGGAAAGGTATGCAACTGGTATTTTGAACAAATCCCCAGCCCCAGTTTTAATAAAGTGCCTTTAGCCTGCCACTCTGCCGTGTTTAAATCTAATTCCACTTGTCAGTCACAGCTCTGTATGTTATTAACCCGTGGGCATAATTGCCTATTCCGAGGCTGCAGCTCTAAGAGGCTTTATGTATGATTGTAATAAATGAAATAACTTTTATGATTCCGACCCGCCGTCGGAGGCGTTGACATTGAAAATTACACGGGCACACGCGTTACTTTTGTCTTTCCCTGCACAAGATATTATCTGACTGAAGAGGAGGACCCGTGTGAGCAGGGAAGGGACCCAGCTTGCATTAGCTCATCTCTACAGCTGGTGCCACATGGAAACGCTTCAGCCCTTCGTGGTTTAAAAGAAAAACTCTCCATCCAAATAACCAAACGTGCATCAAATGGCCACAGTGAGCAGCAACTGTGGAGAAATAGAATCATAGAATTGTCAGGGTTGGAAGGGACCTCAAAGATCATCTAGTTCCAACCCCCCTGCCATG
>VYZX01015631.1:8061-29853 GCA_013401335.1 Brachypteracias leptosomus
TAATCTCTCTGTGTGATTTTAGAACATTATTTTGAATTCCATCATGCAGGCTTTGTTTTTTTTCTTTCCTCTTCTGAAGTTTTATTACAACAACAGAATTCCCAGGGAGCTTTAGGGGCAAGGTTCGCATAATATTGCCCTAAAGTTTTGCTCGAGGGGTGGAATCTGCACCCCAGTCCTGATCATCTTTTTGTGGTGTTTCTCTTTCTGAAAGATGCAGTACGCAGTCTTACAGAGTTGTTAACTGTGTACAGATTTTTTTATTGTTTACCAGACAGTGCACAACTACGAACCTTTCATGATGATTTCTTTCTCTGACCTCTCAGTGACTAGGCATCTTGTTCCTTAACACTGAGGGAGGCTGAAAAATGCTTGAGTTGCTCAATGTGTGCCTTCTATACCAGTTTCAAAATGGCTTATTCTTCTGGTTTCCATGGTGACAATTAACACTGTTACAAGGCATTGTTCCAGTCTCCATTTGGGCAGAATTTTCGGGTGTAATTTTTCACACAAAAAATGTTTTATGTAATTTTTTAAAGAAAAAAAAAAGGCACAGTATAGGATAAATTGGCAAAAAAAGTGTCTCAATCAAGCATGCCTGGATTTCTTAGAATATTTTTATCAGGGGAAGTATGGTTTTAACTTGCTTTGTTTTGGTATTCAACTTCTCATGGTTTAAATATTTTTGCCAAACTTATACGCCTTGTTAAAAATTGCACTATTTGTCCTTTGAGAAATATCGATCATATTGAGTTAGAAAGAACAAAAAGCCAAAATTCTTTAGCTTACATAACCATGTTTTGGATTTCTTTTGAGTGGCGTCAGGAACGCAAAACTAGCCATGCATGCACACAGCTAACCATGCTGTAAATATTTTGCAGTTTTTCCAGTATGTTGTTTGGAGGTTTTTATCCACTTTTTAAATATGTCAGGTGCTGTGGGGAATTAAATATTACTAGTTTATTTATTGTTGTGGCTGTTGTGAGAAACCTGTGACTTTAACTTTCTTAATCTCATTTTGGCTATTAAACAGTAATCTATATCATAGCATCCACAGAGTGTCACAATGGAGCAGCCTTTGCTCACTTAAAGCTGAGGAAGAATGAATCTGAAGATTAAATTATCTTCTCACCACAGGATTAAGTAGTCCTACCAAACTAGGGTTGTGCAGCACTGATAGAGCTGGAGCTAATTTTTCGACGGAACTGCTTAGAGTGTAGGTGTTTAATGGATTAAAAAATAGCATTAGCAGTAACATCTCATGCTATCAGTTCTCAAACTGTACCTGCTGTACATTAAGCTCTTCCTTTACCTTAAAATACACACTGCATATTAAATATCCAGAAGTGAAACAATACTGACTTTCAGCCACATGCCAATACATCTAATAATGAACTGAATTCTTTCATCTTTTACAGTTACAGTATAATGCATTTTCTATCAATCAGCACTTTTATCATGCTTGTTTATACAGTAGGTTACACGATGACAAAGAAGGAGTATATACATAAAATCTAGCTCATTTATTTTTTCAATGTAATAACCTTTTATAACATCTGCCACACTATTTGGACTATGCTGCACTGAATTATTTTATCTTGTCCAAAATTAAGTGAAACGTCTTCCCTTTCTATGTTAGCAAGTGCATTGTAGGTATGAAGCATGCAGTGTATTTTATTTCTTCATCAGTCCTGCCTTGGCCAGGAGCACAGGCGGCCCCAGTCCAGGCAGCAGGCACTGCCAGCCTGGAACAGGTGATGGGCGTTGACTCGCGGTGCCTGCACCAGTGTCACACAGCTAGAGGACTCCCTCAGTCTATTAATACACTTGACAAAAGAAAGGGAGTCGCACGAACTGGATTTCCGTGCCTAGCAAATTGGACTCTGGATTCCCCTTGAAATTATGTGTACTTATGGAAATAATTATGCAAATCCTTTTCAGCTATATCATCTTTAAATAGAAATCAGATTACATAAAGGAGATTGTAATCTCCTCCAGTAACCATTCTAGCTGAAAAGGCAATAATACAGGACCAAGAATCATACTTGTTGAACATTTTAGTCCAATAAAATGGTGTTGCCTCTTGGCAGATCCAGTTCCCTAGTGTCAAACCTGATTAACACCTGCTGTTGTACATTTCCAAAACCTCAGCCGCAGTACACCAAGTATCAAAAGACAAGTTCTTTATAAACAATTCCTTGGTTTTTACTATGCATATTCATGTAATTTTGGATATGCAGACACCTGATCAGTGTTCATTAATAATGAGAAATGGTTTAAATCACCTCATTTAAAACATTTGCTCTATGATCCACAAATGACTAATATTTGCTGAAGTTTACATAATACAAATGATGTGCATGTGTTGTGTAAATGAGAGATTAAAATATGAAACTAACAATATGCAAACATATGCATGGAAATGCTGAGGACCTGTTAGCTGAAACAGTGATTTCACACCTTTATTATTTTCTTTAAACTGTTTCCAATTGTATTTTTGCTTTGTTTTCCTACAGAGCGTGTTCTTGGATCTGGCAAAGGCACCCATGTTTTAAACATTCCTTTTTCTAGTTCAAATTTTTATACTTAGCCCAGTTAGTAACATTTTCAGTATGAGCAGTTTTCTTGCCTGAATTTAAAGCAAAGAAAGCTTAATGTTTAGGATACAATTTGCTAATAGCTATGCATAATTTGTGTATGTCTTGTAAACACCTTTGTAGAATATGTGCTGAATGCTCTCCTCTTGCAGTAAAAGGTGCATTTTTGGTCATATCAGAAGTTCTATTTCTGTGAGTGTTTTATACATAAGAGGGAATTAGCTTAACTACATGAAGGGTATGTATATGAGTAGGTGCCTGTCTGTTAATTTTTTTATTATTATTTACAATACCAGCTACTAAAACATAATTAATCGCTATAGTAACTATTATATTTAATACAAAATTCAGGTTTTCAGAGAATATAGGTTTAAAGAATTTTTTTTGCCAATGTGTCTGTAGATTAGAATATATGTTTAGATATTATATAAGTAAATATATAGCTAAAATATTTTAAAAGTCATATTATAGTAACTTTGAAAGAAACTTCTGTTTTTTTCCCTGGTTTCTCGGTCCTTTTTTTTCCTTAACATTAAATAACAGTGCAGGAAATAAAAAGTAGTTTCAGCTTGAAGAAACTCTTGGATTGTATGACCATAGTGGCTGTTCTCATTTGTGTGCCATTTCACTGCTCCTGTTGCTTGATGCAATAAAAATCAAGTTACCGGTATTCTGCTGTAAGGGAGTTATGTCTAGTTGTTTTTCTAGGGTGAAACTCTCCCATTTGCACATGTAATAGCATTTCAGGCCTATATATGAGAGAGAATTCACAATGAGGGAAAAGAAATAAATGTACAGGAAACCTAATTATGACATTATTTCCTTGTTGTTGTTGTTTGGGGGTTTTTTTCAATGAAGAGTCTCAGTGTTACTTGCTGAGTAAAGCTATTTTTGCATATTTGAAAAATAAGATACCACTGACTTGAATGAGACAAAGGCAGATCAAGCTTCAGATGAGAGTGTGTTAGTGAATATTACTGTACAATTGAATAATGTGAGTGAGTGAATATTACTATATGTAATCAGTTGCTAACTGCCTGCATATCTGTCAGCCAGAAGGCTACATGCTTGGTACCTAAATCTCTTATGATAAATCATGAGAAGGTTGTGTGCTAAAAAAAAGAAATTAAATTAAAAAATGGCACCGTAAGCATGATCACAACTGGGCACATATAATTTTTTTATAAAGAAAACTCTTTACAGCAGCTAATATTATCTATTTCTTTTTGTTTTAGAGATACAATGTAGAAATGTCAATCAGGCACCCAAAAAAGATGGAACTGCTTAGTAAGGTTGAGGCTCTGAAGAAAAGTGGTGTTTTACTACCAAATGATCTCCTTGAAAAAGTGGATTCAATTAATGAAAAATGGGAACTGCTTGCGGTATTTGCATTTTTATTACAGTTTGTGGGTTATGTGTACATTTTTGTGTGTTGAAGTACGCTGTCTGTCTGATTTCTAATTTGAGGCACAAATATCTCTCTCTTTCAATTCACCATGTACATTTCGAACAAGCTACTCATGCTGTTATAAAAACTCCATAGTATTTTCTTCTTCTGTTGATTTTTTTTATTCCATGCTTGTCTCCTGTCTGACTTTAATAATTTTAGTTCTTTAATGCATAAAAAATATAAGTAAAATATGCCATGTATTACGGGTATGCACCAAGTCAACTATAATGCAGTATATCTGATATACACTGACTGTCATGCTTGAGTGAATGTTAATAGAATTTATTCTGAAGGTACATGTTAGAGACATCTACTGTTTAACTATTTACTATACCCTTAAGATGAAAAGTGGGGTTGTCACTGCATATTTCAGGTCACACTGATGGCTCAAAAACAAATATGCAGATTCAGTACAAATCTGAATACCTGAAGCTGAGAATACAGCCAGGGTATGTTTCGTGCTGCTGTATTCAGCTCACTCTTGACAAAAGCCAAAAAAGTTTCATGTAATTCATTTCACGCTATGATGGGCTGGGTCTCAGCCAAAGAGTGAGATACAAGAATCTGGCAAAAAAAGCAATATAGTGATTCTGTTACCCAGAGACCAGTGATGGCACCATGCAGGAAACACTATTGTCCTATTGTTGTAAAACAGCTGAGAGAGAGAGAGGTCAAACTATATCTTTTTCCATCCACTTCTCTCCTTAATTGCCTTCACTTCAAATCAAGGGTAAGATAAATTTATAAATTACTTTAAATGATTAATTATAGTTGTATGATATTAGCAATACAGTTACATTGCATAATTTTGCATGCTATTATCTTATTTTAAAAAACATTTCTAATATATTACGAGTAAGCTATACATGCAGCCTAACAGCACTTTAAATACTGACTTGTGTCACCTGCTTATTTAGTAATGCAATATCCCTTTCACAGAGGGTGGGGCTTTTTTAGTTCAGCACAGTTGTTTCTAGTCACTTGATTCTCTAAAGGTGCAAATTGTCAGAAAATATTAAAAGTTACCTTATGACTAGTGAGCTCATTGCTTTTTAATTTTAATCTGCAGCATCACCACAAGCATTTTAAACTCTTTGAACATTAATAAATTTACTGATAAAAATGGGACTTATTAACCTATTCTTTTTCTGATCATGATAACTTGTATTTTTAAGATTATTTCAGTTGTAAGCCTTGTATTTGTGCCTTTCAATGTCTTTAATCAGTTTAATTCGGTGGCACAGATTAGAGCTGGTAGGATATAAAACTCTGAGATATGTAACTGATCATAATTCTAAAAATCTAGAGAACTTCTGTCTTAAAAAAAAAGTAAGCCCTCCACTTCTCAGTATGTTAAAATCAAAATATACCTCTGGATTAAGTTTTGCCATTAATTTCAGCATTTACAGAAAAATAAAATATACCTATTACAGTTTTCCTGCTAAATGCATTTTCATGAATAATAAGCAGAGTTTGATAGAGTTTTGTTTAATTTAATAAAAACCTCTGCAGAAACTAACGGCACTAGGCATACTGTTTTAATTGGCATGATTACGTTTTAATTGGCATGAAAAAAATTAAAGACAAGGATTTTAACTTCTAACAATGGTAAAATAGAGGGATATGGTTTTTAATATTACTTTCATCTAAGGTGAACAGCGTGGAATGGAAATACATTAGAATGAAATGTCAGTGGTGCGTACAGTTTAATCTGTGAAATTTTGTCCCCTGTGCTGAATATTACTCTGTCTCAATTGCATATTAAACAACCCTATCAAGGCAGGCATTGGCATCTGCTGTGCTGACACAAATTGTGAATTAAATGAAATTGATGTCCTCTGTCGTATATTTATGAAGACGGACCATTCTCTGAAGTATTCTGTTTATGAAGAATTTATGATTGCAAACTGTTCCAGAACAAAAAAGTGGCAATAAATTCTTTTTTGTGACCCTACCCTCCAAGGGCATTGATTTCACCTCCTGCTGCTACTTTTGTTACAGCATAAAAACAATAGCTAGTGCTGGATTCCACTGAGGATCTTCAAATTATCAGTATTTGCACCATGAAAATAGAAGGGTATTGTCAGGAAAGCATGTTTTTCAGTTGTGATGTCCTAAAGATGTTATTTACAGAATGCCACATAGTAGAATAATGTCTGTTGGTCTAATTTTATTTGTGTTTTAAAGCTTATTTTCAGAAGCTAACTTCATTGTTATAAATTATATTCCAGTAACTTCCTAAAGCACGTCTTTTCAACAGACAGCCACTCTGGGTCACCTAAAACTGTATCTTCATGCTACAACAATTAACCACGGCTAATTATCAGTTTAAAAGGTTACTGGATGTGATTGTCAGTGTATATTCAATATTCTACAATCAGTAACACAGATCTAGTGCTTATAATAAGTGTCAGCCTGACAGCCTCTTATAGGTCAGATAAAATACTGCTTGGCAGAGAAGCAGCAGGCAACAGTGTATCTCCCTTGTGATGTTAAAGGATTGCCTTTCAAAATACCAAAAAGGAAGGTAACTTTCTATCCCTGGCCTCTTCAGAATATTCATTATACTTACAGCGTCCACTATCAAAATGTTATTCAGTGGTACTTTGAAAAGCTGCAGTAAATTAGTTTCATTAGTGATCAGAGGTGAATATTTATTCTGGTCCATTATTTTTAAAGTGGATGCTTAACATGAAGAACTTAAATCTGAATTTAGTTGCCTAAATAATTGGCTTGATGTTCAGGAACATTGAGGCTTTGCAATTTCTAGCTTATTGGCGTCTGAATTAGTTCATCCACTTTTAAAAGCAAACCAGCTGTTTTGTGACCTAACTGTTCCTGTATACAACCTCAGGGCTACAAGTTTGGAAACTATGACCTGACAGTTCATACATCAAAAAATATTTCAGTATTTCTGTGTTTCCAAAAAAAAAATTGCTTGGTACCTTGGATAAGAATTTGGTGAACTTTGTGCTTGTCTTATTTTCTGTGCTGCCTAGAAACCAGTAACTCTCATGGTCATAAGTGTCTAAAGCCATGAACAAATTCTGTAGAGTAACTACTTGAAAAAGTAGTTGCATTTTGTCTCCTCTGTACATAGTTGGACATAGTTAATAAACATTGATTTATCATGCTTCCAGCAAAGTCAGTGACCCAGAAAGAAGAGCCTTAGTGAGAAACAAGGATACAAAAACTGAAATTGATTGAAACAAGGAGACAAAGAATGAAATTGATTGATATTAGTAGTAATTATTAAAAACCCCAACATCTCTAGTCATCTAACAGATGCTTCTTGTTGCACATTAACCTGTATATGTTTTGGTACATAAGACTAATCTATGTTTTCTTTATCTGATGCATTAGAAAACCCTAGGAGAGAAGATCCAAGACACAATGGTAGGGCACAGTGGGTTAGGTCCACGTGACCTGCTCTCGCCTGAAAGCGGTAGCCTGGTAAGGCAGCTGGAGGTCAGGATCAAAGAGCTGAAAGGGTGGCTGAGAGATACAGAGCTTTTCATCTTCAATTCCTGTCTGAGACAAGAAAATGAAGGAACAATGAATGCTGAAAAACAACTGCAATATTTTAAGGTAATAAAAAAAACATTAATACTTTTAATAGAGAGACTCCTCTTTATGGTGGGATAAAAACTTAATCTTATACAAAATGTTGTGCAGTGCATGTGCATATGTAATCATATATTTGTATTTTCACCTTCATTTATATACTATGCATTCATTCATGTTGATTTTATTGGATCTATACAATAATATTTATTCCTTAGATTTTTTGCAAAAGAGCGCTTTAGAGGGCTAATCACACTGCAATTTGAAAAGCAATAGTATTCTCTCATTTCACTTCAATATAAAGCTGAGGTTTGTCACAAAAAGCTCCACTGAATTTCACTCCCTACATCAGTTAAATTAATTGATTGTGTGGCCATCAGTTTAATAGCCTTTCTCTGCACATACGAGTCAAGAACAGTCTATTTGAGCTCACATTCATGGAGATATAAATTTAACATACATGAGAAAACATTCAAGCTATGTGGAAAAAAACATCTACAATATGAGATTTGAACTAATCTAGGCCATATCTTAAGCCTAAGTCTGTAGATTTATGGAAGGGAGGGAAAAGAATTGTAGTCACAAGGCTATATTCAGATGGATAAGCTCCTTCAACTGAGGGCCAGCATTCAGCTTTAAAACTGACTTAATGGAGTTTGCATGCTTTGTTCCATTCTCCAAAAGTAGTGGGACCATTTAGGAAAGAGGGCTATTAAGTTAGCAAATAAACCTGGAAGAACCATGTGATTTTCTTCTGTTCTAAATAAACCCTTACCTGAGTCATCATTACAGGTCAATTTACTCTGCAAGTGATCTTTGACCAAAGAATAAGAAAGGAATCATGAGTAATTGTTGAGCTTTAGAGGTAAAGAGGTTTTTCTCTTCCACTGATACATCAGGGTGTCTAGGACAATGGCACTCGAGGTGATGGAAATTAATTAAATCCTCACCTCAAAGGGCATGTTGCAAACACTTCTAAACATACTTTTTTATACAAGCATTCAAGAAAACAGCAGAAAAATGACTGTTTTCACAGTTAGTCCTTCCTTAACTCTTCCTTTTCCAATCACGAGGATTAGTGAGAAGGTTGTGTCAATGTAGATGAAGTTGGTAGGGATTTTTTCAGGTTCCTGAGCATGTTGATCTGAATGCAGTTTTAGGTTTTCTCATGACATCTATGTATTTTTTTAAATGGTTTGTAGTCTTCTGCTAATAGGGAAAAAAATCATACTGGTTCTGTTTGTTCTATCAGCAAACCTTGAAGCTAGTGATTATGAAGGACTGTTGATAGACCTGGAGAACTTCACAGCAATAGATTCATGTTTTCCATAGGAAATGCTGGATGCTTTTTATTTCTGTGGAAAATTATGGCATTTATTTAAGTACATAACTATGGATTTACAAATCTAATTTCAGAAAAACTTGGTTTTAAATATACATTTTTATATATATGACTAAGACTTTTGTAAATATATAAACAGAAATAATGTAGCAATGTTACTTAAATATTTGGAATACGCATAAATCTCTCAAATTAAATCTTTCAATATGTATATATGACATGATGTCATGCCAAGAGCTCTAGAGGTGTTAAACAGGACAGTACCACCCACCATGACATAACCAAAGTATTTCATTACTCGGTTGATTATCTATTAATTACATAAATAATACATTAATTATTTTCAAAATGGTAGCCATTAGAGTATAGAAAATAATTACCTATCAAATATGGTGAGAGCACATCACTTTGTCATATGTATTAAACCATCTTTGTCTCATTAAATCTGAAATCCACTATAAGTAAGTTTTCCATTCTTCACTGATCTCCTGGGGAAGTGTATAAAAGAGAAAATGGATATAATTAACAATACTGCAATGTATAATACATATATTTGAAAAAGAACATTTAGAACATTTTCAAAAACATTATCTATGCCACTAGTAGGAAACCTGCTGGGGTTTAGTTTGACTTACTTTTCACTTAACTTAAGAGTTTAACCTTACTACTGCTTTCACTGTGGTAAGCGAATCATTGTTTCTTAATGGAAATTCATTGTGCTGCACCATCCCAATTATACATGTAGCCACTGTACACAGAGAAACATTTTTAATAAAATAAACTCAACAATGCTATTGATTTTTATTCCATAATGCTATGTTTTAAATTACAGTTATGCCTTAGGAAAAAAAATTTTTTAATTTTTCAAGTGTTTTTCTTTCATTTTACAATTGAAGGATAAATTGAATGTATAGCTCATATGCAGTTGGGACCCAAGATAAGAACAATGTGGTGGGAAGGAGGGTTGTTAAATGCACTAAATTATTTTGACTGCTTTGTTTTCATTTATAAAAAAAATCCCATATTAATTTTGGTGTTTTTTATATTAAAGACTGTACTACTGCATTACTTTTCTTGGGCGATATTGCTGTGCAATAATAATACTTAGTATTTCTATAGTACTGTCCAGTCGAGGAGCTGTGCATACTGTATAAACATTAATGAACTAAGCCCCACTAAACCTTTAAGTTAGATATTATTATCTCCCTCTTAGAAATGAAGCAAATAAAGTACATGGAGATTAAGGGACTTTTCAAGCTTTTCACGGAAAGTCAATGGCTGTGTTAGGGTAGAAACCAGATAGAGTGACCCTAATCTTTGGCGCTAACCACAAGGCAGCCCTTCCTTCCTTCCCTTAGGTTACTTCTCAGTATATTCCATTTTCATGTCTGATGAAGAGAGAGTGCTTCCTTGCGTTTACTGCTGTTCTGTCTCGTTTACATTCAAAGTTCAAATCCTTCTGAGTGTGTCTGGCTGGGTTTTTTCCCATTATAATTATCATATTTAGATATTAAAATTACTAGAATATTATTATTTAAGGTCATTACCCAGCTCGTGTAAGGTCCTGTGTTTCTTGGTTTTGTGGAAACTGTGTGGTATACTTTGGTCAGCCCAGTTGCTCTGTGCAACACAACATGCAGCCGGTTTGCAGAACCATTTTGTTACTCATTTCACCAGCTTTCAGTGCTCCTGGCTGCCTCAAACATTGTCATATTTAATTACACAGGAGAGGCACGAACTTTGTTTCAGTCTACAGTGATACTTGCTCCCACAACAGCATTAAATGAGCTTCCAAGTGTAGCCTAACCCAGGATCCTGTCGAGAAGGGTGAAAGAGTGAATGCAAGTTGCTCAGACGTTTGGAGGGAGGTGTGTGTATCTTAGCTCCTGGTTTGTTTTCTTCTGTTGCAACATGAAAACCCCATTAATCTGAACTAAGAAAATCAAGAGATTGACTTAAAATTCACAAAATCTTAATAACTATGAACATACATTTATTTTACTTATTAATCCATTTTATTTCTGTTCTGTCTTTTGAGTCCCATAAGTTCATGTTTTCTAGCTTTTCTCTGAAACAATGAGGACTAGAATCAGAAACATGCTTTTTAAATGAAATACAAGATTCACAGGTAAACACATCATTCTATCAGCTTGAAAGATCTAATGTCATGAGACTAATAATTGGCACAACTGATTTTGTAACCTAATGATGTTTGGCAATTTTGTGGGTCAGGAGAGTTTTGGAGTAGGAAAAAATGAGGAGCAGTAATAAAAAGAATTCACATTATTTCATGAAAGTTTTAGTAAATTTCATTTGAGTAAGATCTGGCCAGAAATTTGTGTGCTTGTTGGCTTGTAAGTAGAAGTGTTCTGCTGCGTTTGCTTTTATGTGTCTGGGACTTGGAAAAGCATGCAGTTTTCTCTGCAAAATGTCCTCCAAAAGACATCAAGGGAGCCTAAATAGTTAGTCATATATTTCTGTCACTTGCAATAAAACTTTTGACTTTAACTGTTCAATATAGAGAAATGACCCATCAGCATCAAAAAGGTAGTTGTTATGGCTTTGGCTCACAGACCAGCTACTCAAGAACTAGCTTAGACTTGCAAGTATCTGTCCATCTCAAAATCTTTTCTCAATCATGTAGAATTGGGAAAGGTTCTATTGCTTTCGGTAGCAAGGATCCTGTTCTCCTCCTCCAGATTTGATTTGGAGGGGGAATGGGATGTTCCTGTTCAGAACAGGATTTTAGCAGAGGTTTTCTGCTAAATGCAGAGGTTTTCTGCTAAATGGTGTTCTTTGGCAATGATAATGTTGCATTTAATATTGTTTTCTGATCTGGTTTTATTTGAAGCAGTAAACAACGTTATATATAGATTATCGTATCTGTCTCCCAAATCTGCATTTGAGCCTTTGAAAAAGAGAGTCCTAATTTTCAGCAGTACTGAAAGTTTTTCTCAGCACCATCTCTTATTTCTCCAATGCCTAAAGCAACTGAACTTTCCGATTGAATGATATAGGTTGCATTGGTAATTAATAATCAGTTAATCAGCATTTCTTATGATGGTTTTCATTTTAACTGAAGAGTTTGCATTAGAGTCAGCAGTGCACATCTTACGAACAATTCAGTTAAACATAATTCAACCAAATAAAATACAAGTGAGAGTTTGGGAGCATGTAAGATTATGGCCAAACTGAAATCAAAGCAAAGTATTAACTTTGAGTAAAGGTTTGGAGACTCAGAGATTGGAGAAAAGTGCTGGCCATTTCTGCAGGTGCCAGGAATTGCTTTTGCTACTGCGTTTTGGATCCTTTACAATTTTGGGAATGATGTTCCTGGCAAAGCTGCAATCAAAGAATTACAGAAATTCAATATGCCTCTAACAAAAGTATGCAAAACCTTTTCCAATAGAAAGTCCAAAACAAGTCAAACAGGATTTAATCCTTTTTATACTTAAAAAAAAAGTTGTAATAATTTTAATAATTTTTTTGAAAAAGTATGACTTCAGAGCCCTAAATCTTTTCATTGATGAAGAAATGCTTACCCAAATTTTGTTTGGATTACATTTTAACAAACAGGAATGCACACAGTATTAAATCTTATGAAAAACAGGTAAGATTCCAAACTCAAATGTAGCCTGATGCCACTTACAATAGTTTGAAGCAAACTGAGACTGAGTTTACTTGACGCACTATCCCAAAACAGCACTTTTGTAGACCACTTAAATGAGAAGCCACCTCTTTATAGTAAAGCCACTCTACATATTTTTTTTCCATAAATTAGGCATTTTGTCCCTAATACAATATGTGGGTTTATAGCTCTAATTTGATTTTAATATGCTCAAACATCAGTGCTTGTGCTGCCAGCTCTCTTCTTCTTCAGGCCAACACCAAACTCAGCAACATCCCCTCAGCGTAACTTCATCTTTTATTCTTCATCTGTTTGCTTTTCTCCATCTCAAATCAGCCAATGGGGAACACGCTACTGAGAGAGAGCTCAGCAAGCTGCCCCCAACAAGAAGCTCCTCCAACTGGCTCCAACATGAACTCTCTTCTTCAGGAATTCTCCCTAAACTGATCAGCCTCTTGTTGCTCCTCTTCATCAGGTTGAGTTCCCACTTCTTCTCAAACTGATTCAGTTCCTGGTTAATATCTCTAGCCTTGCCCACCACCCCAATGACAATCACCTGGGGGAAGGCAGGTGGGCCAGGTTCTGCCTCTGGGGCCTTGGGAAACAAAACATGTTGCTGGGTTGTGACTTTTCCACAGGTCAATCCCAACTCAGGGTCCACAACCGAGGCCCTAGCACTTCAGTGCTCAATACTATATGTATCCAGGCATGGTACTCAAATACTTAATATGTTCAAATGTATCTCAGATTTTGAGTTAATATACTTATTACTTACTGAAAGAAATTTCAGCTTGCGTTTCAATAAGTTCTCCCTATTTAAGACAACACTAATACAGTTTACAGTTCCCATTTAGGACTAAATATCCCATCTGAGACAGCAGCTTTCATTTCATCATCCCATTTGGACTGTGAAGCTTGAACTATGAATTCTCTGAGGTTTTTTACATTGTTTCTTTGTTTTTAATTAATCAGGATCTCAAATTTAATCATAAACACTATCTGGTTGTCTTAAACCATTTTGCCCCACAAGTCCTCCCATTGCTGCAGGAAAAGAGAGACGTACAAGACCTAGCCACTAGGGGTGGTTAGATCTGACATGCTGCGGGGTTCCTCAGAGGTATTTTGAAGTGTCTGCATGCAGTTCTAATTCAGCAGTGGTAATGGGCTTCTGGACGAAGACTGGGGTGTGGGATGGAGGTTACTGTAGTAACAGGAAGAACCTTGAGTTCAGCAGAGCTCCGATACAGCAATACATTGAATCCTTTGGTGGAGGAGAGGATAGCCTAGTGGCTATTTTTAGGCCACTAATTCATACTTTGCTTGCTTCCTAGTTCTATTTTATGTACTGTCCCCTTATTTCTGGTATACCAAGGTAATTACCCTGCAGACAGCATAGTCATATGGTAGAGGTATGTTAAAACAGGCTAGCTTTAGATTCTCACATTGCAGAGATCTTGTCTGAGTTTCTTTTCTAGTAACTGGTGGAGAAAAAAGCACTTTTGAGATCCAATTAATCTGTCCTGTTTTAGGCATCTGGCTATGGAGAAGATGTACTGTGCCTCAGAATATCTGCTTCTAAATGTGCTCAGGCATCAAGTTCTCCATTAGGTCAGGTGAATCCCACTCAAGGAATCATCAGGAACATGTTTAAGACTTGAAGGACTTGAAGGCAATGGCAATCCCAGCTAAGAAAGATTTACTGCTAATATCTCTGAGATTCTTCCACATTAAATACAGGCTTATTTTTTCTCGGAAAAGTTGAGCCCAAATTTCTTTCTCAGCCCTCCTGAATGTGCAATAGGGTATTTTTTTCAGCCAGTACCTTTGTTAACCAGAGCTGGTGAGAAGGAGGCAATGGGGCTCTTGTCTCTGTCTTTCTTACTGTACTGAGATGATCTGTGTTTAATTCTTATGTCATGAGGAGGCTTATAAGACTTGAGGTCTGACTCAAGCTGGCTAACACAGAAGACTCCCTGACTTACAGAGAAAACTGTCCCAAACTAGCTATTACAAAATAAAACTTACAATTTCATAGCGACAAACGGCTTACCATTCCTTTCTCAAACCTTTCACATTGATGACATCTGCAGACTTTGAGCTGTATTTCCCCTCTCAGTCATGGCCTTTTGAAGAGTCAGATGGGTGGAAGTGAAAACAGCTGCCTTGGCTTCTTTTGAAAGATCATCCTCAGTACCATCACTTATTATTGTCATTATCGTTGAAGATGTAATTGATTTTCTTCTTTTGACACACCCAAATGACTCCTTGAAAGTGTGACTGACTCTTTTCCTGCTATTGCCTTGAAGATCGATTTACTGTAAAACTAAAATCTTTCTCTTCTGTTACCATCAACCTGGAAAAGGGAAAGGAAAATGAGAAGAAAGCAAAAGATGACAAAATAAAAAGAGAAAGAAATATTTCCCCTAAAAATAAACCAAGATTGACTTACACTAATTTACTGTGAGGGCTGGTATTTTGCTTGACCCTTAAGCTTTATTTCTTTTGTTAGGCATAATATATAGAAAAAGTACAATGTGGACTGAAAATATAGAAGAGTTAACAAAAATTCACTGTACTGTTTCCATTACAGTCCACTTTGTATTACTGTATGTGATTATAAAATTTATTTGACTGTTTATAACTGCCACTTTGGAGCCATAGCATTGCATTTTCAGGTGCAAATCTCTCCAATATTAGTAGATTATTGATTGAATAGTGATCTCTGGAGCCATTAAATCCTACTAACGAGGTGGTGGATCATTGACCTAATAGACCGTTGCCTAATTTTGGTTTCTGTACTGAACAGGTTTCCCAAGTTTCATCTTTGCATGTAAGTTAATACATCATAGTACCAATAGTGGAATAGTATTATAGACTGTATTAGTACCTTTACTCGTGCTAAAAATAATTTCGTACTGCCAGGAAAACCACTGATTTTAGTAGAATTATTTGCAAGGTATAGTGTAATTCAGTATGAGTTAGAATATGTGTGTAAAAAGAACAAGCCTTCAGTATGCATTCTGAAGTGTTATTGCAGTCCTTATCAGGTATATTATGTATCACAAGTATGAGATGTCAGTCAGGAATAGGATTTGCAGACCAGAAACATATTACTGGAGACAGCAGAGCATCTTAGATAATGCTTACTGCATAGAGTCAATGGAAAAAAAAGATGTATGTGGTTTCCTGTCCTTTGCAACGTTATTGCCTTACTGGTCTGTCAGGAAAGTGCTGTATTTCCACACCTTAGAATGAAACTGAAGGCCCGGCCTCTAATCTGATGGGTTTTCTGTGCATTTCACCAATGGCTGACAATGCAATGTCGTTTGGAGTGCACCACCTTTCCCTTTATCACAGTGGTGCTTATTTTCGTGTTTTGGACACAATAAGAGGAACCTCATTATGTTCTTTAGTCTAAGCTTTAGTGAAGGAAAGAAAGCCTGTTTTGTGCCCTCTTTCCTCTCATCCTATCTAGTCTTCTTACCCCAATCCTGTTGTCCAGGCAATGGAAGAATGGCAGTTGAATGTGCAAGAATGTGAGTAATGCTGAGCCTCTAAGACCATCATACAGAAACAGTCACCTCATCAGACATTTGCCTTTGGACAACCCTTAGCTTTTTGTCTGCTGTTCACAGTTCATCTTGACCAAAACACCTTCTTCTGTCCTCACTTCTAATTCTAGCCTTATCATAGCCCTGGACCTAAGCTGTGCATGTCAAAGTCATGTCTGCCTAACTTGTACAAGAAGCAAGTAAATGATAATTTAACATATTTATGCAAACAGCTGCCTGAAACTTATTTATGCAAGTAAGATAGTGAGGTAGGTTAGCCTACTTCAGATATGAGTGAGTCTACCTCATCACAGTGCTGCCTGGCTTTGGTTGATTTTGCTGCAAGTAATTTCTCTGTTGGAGACTATTAGATTTGTCTTGAGCTGAAACCACAAAAATGTGTCCTTGTGTATATTTATGATTAAGATATGGAAAAAGAATGAAAATAATATTTGTATGTTTTAATGACATACCCATTCTGAGGATGTGTTGCTTTTTTGAAATATGAATAACACCATTTCTAGAAAAGCTTGCTTATTGTCCTTGTGCATATACAGATACTCATGAAAGCATCATAATATATTTTCCTCAGTTTACCCAGGACCAGCTCAGCCTGTATATTTTTGAATCCAGGCTAAATTTGCTTCACTGACACAAGAGAAAAGCCAAAGGAAATGTTTTCCTCCTTACTCATTAGAAGATTTAATTTCCCTTTCCTACCATTATGCATGTTCTGAAGTCTCCAAAAGATTAGTATAATTTATTTTATGTTCACTAACTATAAAAAGTTAGTTTGTTAGGATGTTTTTGCCTGTAATAGGGTAAACTCTCAGTACATTTTTGAATATACCAGTCCCTTTGCATAGGGGCAGCAGCAATGCATCTCTACCATCTCTGTGGGAACTAGTTTAAGAAAGAAAGTAAGTATAATATTAATATCTGAACCTCAGTGTGAGGGTTACAGGTACTGATGTACATCTGTGCACTGAAGTTCTTCCTGTTAAGTCTCATATATAACTCTGAGGCAGTTTTAACTGTTTATTGAAGACAACTGAAATTCTGATACCTAAAGGTTTTTAGGCAATTGGAGGGGTTATCTTGGCATCTAATGTGTGACATAGGTTAAGAAACATCTTGATTTCTTTTAAGCTGTAATTCTAAGTGGATTCCAACAACTGAAAGCAAAGTTGAGCCTAACTCATGCCTTACTTGATTTTGTAAAGTTTTCACCTGTACCTTAGGTCAATTAATCTCTTGAATTTCACACACATTCATTTGAAACTCTGCCCAGTGTGGTCATCTAGCAAAAATTTCAAGTTTGTAATGTCCGGTACAGACAAATGAATTTTTGGATAGTCTACTTCAGGATTTATTACAAAAGCATTGATATTTATCCTATCTGTCTGATGCTTTCCCTACTTTTATTTTAGCATTTTCTGAGGGCAAAAAAGAAACCTTAGCAAATTGTGCCATTTCTTTAAATATTTATCCTTTGGATCTTTTTTGCTGGAAAGAGAACTTCTCAAGTTGAATGAAATGAGGGCACACACTGAAGTCATTTATAAACACAAACATTGCCAGGCTAGAAAAAAGTGGATGCTTCTGCCATCACACTGGTTCCTCTGTCTGAATGACTTGGCTTATCCCCTGGAACTAAGTTAACCCCAACTTTGCTGTGTCATAAATAGCTCTAAAATATTTCAGTGTGAAAATGAGTGTAATTAATCCCCTGTATGCAACATGAGAAAAATAAGGCTTAGAAAAGCCATGTGGTATTTCAGCAGGGAAGATGCATTTACATCCAACACTGTTTTTCTTTTATTTTCAAAAGTTACCCACCTCCTGTAATTGCACTCTAGTTTAGAGCTAAGATAGGAGCATCTTAACAATAATGGGCATTTTTTTAACAGATTATTGCCAAAAGTGCATTCTTTATTCCAGGGAGACACTGTGATAGATATGAGTGCTTTAGTAATAATACAAGCAATCTGTAAGCTGCTACAGTTTCTTTTATAGAAACTTAATCTTCATATTGTTTTATATATATGGAATTTTAATAGTATTTTTAATTTATGAAGAGAAGGATATTACATATTACTAGTTACATGGGAATATGAGCTAAATAACATACCATTGAACTATATTCTTACAAACAAATATTTTGAAGTACTTAAATGAGCATAAGGAATAGAACAGAGAAATTAAAGAATGTTGTACAGATATAATAGCAGCTTTTAAGGAATGAGCCCAGAAACATCTATTCTGGATTGTTAGTGGGTTTAATGCATATATTGTACTTCTAGAGAAAAATTGGAAAGAACATGGGTACTTTTAGAATGCTATTTTAAAATATATATTTTATTTAGAATACATATATTTACCTAATTAATGAATTTATTTGCATTATTGATTGCAAATAAACACAAATTCCCATGTAATTTTATAATGCTAGTGAAAGGAATGAAGTAATATAAGCACTTGATTATTTGTAGAATGTAAGCACCTCTGTAGAGAGGTTCTTCAGGACAAGAAGTAATGGCCTCAGGTTGCTCCAGGGGAGGTTTAGATTAGACATTAGGGAGAAGTTCTTTACTAAGAGAGTGGTCAGGCACTGGAACAGGCTGCCCAGGGAGATGGTGAAGTCACCATCCCTGAAGGTGTTAACAAAACGAGTAGATGTGGTGCTTCGAGACATGGTCTAGGGGTCAGGGAGATGTTGGACAAAGGTTGGACTTGATGATCCTAGAGGTTCTTTCCAACCTAAATGCTTCTATGATTCTAGATCCTTGAAGCCAATGCAAAAATAAGTATTTCTTTCTATTAATTCGTTGCCATTTTTAATATGTATAGAAACAGATACAGTTCACAAGGAATATAGTGAATTGCACTCAGACTGGTAAGAGATATTGTAACACTTTGCTAATCAGTGAGTTACAGAGAGATATGATCAGTGTAGCAATTTAGTCATTGTAATGCTATTAAAAATAGGGCTTTTAAATAAAGAAAAACGGTTCACTGTTTTGAAAGAAGTCATATTCTACTTTAAACTGTCATTCTGTATTTCTGACTTGCAATTAGATATTTCTAAAATGTCAGTCCCAGATTCTGTTATGACCATCATTGTAATAAAATGTGACAGCACAGATATTATATCAATACTTTTTCCATAATTAGCATTAAAGATCTCTCAAGGGTTAAGTACAAAGGTTTTCCGCTGAATGGTCTACAAGCCTTGTGCCTTTAAAATCTTTTAATATAGCCAAGACTGGTGACAACCAGGAGACAAATCTATGAACAAACCTGTTTGGAGAGAATAGTTTTGTGGTGTGTGATGTATGTTACATAAATGAGCTTATTAGGACTCTCATCTATTTTATTATTGGTGCCCAATTTAATAGAGGCATTTAAAAAACAATATTTCTGCCTGACTCCTTGAAATGAAGAAGATACATTGATATAATTGAGAGCAAATGATTGCATGTTGTGCCATTTAATCATGTCATTTTTCAATTGCTGTTTTTTGCACTTCACTGCATACTTATAGAATATTTAGCTTCAGTATAGATTAAGTCCCACAGTATGCAACTGAGTAGAGTTCCCATATTAGGTGACATTTTCTTTTAACCTTGAAATCAGCAAAAGCATACATGTTTGGCAGTATTTTTCTAGGAGATGACAACTCATCATTCATTCCTTATCTTTGTCATTTAGCTTTTTTATTTTGAGGAATTACTTTCCTACTAATGTTTTTTTAGGAATTATTGGTTTTCTTTTTTATTCCGAAACAGAAAATCTTGTTTTGACCATGTGTCCTGTAGGAATGGGATTTCAAATAAAAGGGTGCATCACTCCAACAAGAGTTCTAACAGGCATTGCCATTTCACAGAAAACACTGAAAACTACATTTTACCGAATATTTGCAAGCATATTATTTCCTATCTTTCCTTTATTGATGTATTAGTGCTGTTGGCCATGATACTTAAAGGTTTTACATTAGCACTTTTGATTGTTGTACTCAGAAGGGTATCTTCCATTCTCAAATTTTGCCTTAATTTCTGCATATGGTTTTTGTACTAAATAACAACAGTTTCATCTTCATTTCTTCTTCCATCAGTCAACAACTGATGCCATCAGAAGGGTGTCATTCCCTCCATCACGTAGCCACATACCACAAGGAGAAAGAGTAAGCCTTTAACAGACCAAGGTTTGACAGAAACTTCCTCTTAGATTTGGTCATTCAAGATTTATCTGCAATTGAACTTTCGTTTTCCTAAAAACACCCACCATACACAGATACACAACGTAAGCCTAGCAATAACATTTCTCTATATATACCTTGGCATTTCTTCTGAACTTGAAAGCACAAAGAAAATCCATCTGTGTAAGTTACCATTTGACATCATTCAACTATTTCCAAAGCTCTGGGCATCTCTACATGGACCTTTATTATTCCTAATTCTAGAGTGAAAGCTCTAAAGTGAAAAACATAGAAATGGTTGGAAGAACTTCAGATCCCATAAAAATTAATTCCCCAAACAGTGTGTAATAAATTATGCTACAAAAATAATATCTCAGCATTTAATGTGGTGGTTATATGTGGATTATGTGCATGTAAGTGAACTAAACTCATCTTAAACTGACTTTTAAACTATTTTTAAGCACAAGTATTCCCACAGAATTCATGGAGAACATTAGCACTTTTAAATTGTTAATATTAAACACCTGCTCAAGAACTTTGATGTAACAGCGCTTCAGTGGCCAACTCATCTACCATGTTGTGTGAGAAAACTGACTTCCCATCCGTGTCCTTCAGTCACGCAATGCAGCTGGTGCGGCTCAGGTGCTGATACACTGCAGGAAGCCTGAGGGATGGAGGGGGATTGGGGCTTGAAGAGCTCTAGTATTCCTCAACTTCCCACCTTTCTATGCCTCACATATGCTCTGGCACTGCTTAATGCTGCACATGTGTTTCTGGTCATATGCCATTCACTTAGGAGTCACGCAGCTGTGCAGGGCACCTTCTGTTCAGATCGTGGCTACTTCCATCCCCATAGATAGTGCCATTAGCCCATGGCTTGGAAAGAGTGTTTGATGTCATTTGACTCAGCAGGGGCTTTTCCAGATGATTTAAGGCATGGTATTAACAAGCTGTGAAAGTAGTTTCAGCTAGCCCTTTTTAGCTATGCGGGTGATAACTTCAAAGCACTGAAAATAGGAGTAGGCAGAGGNTTAGTTTGTATTAATCATTAATTATAGCTGTTAATTCACAGCATAGAATGTACCTTGAAAATAATTAAAGTAACCATGGTTCTGGAAGCATACTTTTCCTGTGCAATTGCCATAGTGGCAGGGTTGTATACAAACATGTCATATTAACAATAGCAGAACATGGATGGGTATACNGAATAACATCTCAATGTTATCAGGGTATCTGTTGTGAAGCAAAGGACACAGACACAAAGTCAAGTTCATACACAGCGGCTGCATTTATGCTGTATACTCTTAGCCTGCAGCAAAAAAATCAAATACATTAATTTAAATATCACTGCAAATTATTTAAATGAATGTGTTTCTCCCACATTTGCAAAGGTTTGGATTGTATTTACGGTTACCACAGCTTAATGGACACATGATAGTGTGAGAAACCACAATTGAAAGTA
>VYZX01015664.1:4223-25727 GCA_013401335.1 Brachypteracias leptosomus
AGCAAACGTAGTCAGAAAGGGCTGGGAATAGCATAGTGAGAGGCAAGTCTCACCACTGTTCAAAGATCAAGGACAACCTACTTTGCAGTGATCAGTGACACTCATTTGTCACATAAGCACTGTGGGGGACCTCAACTGGGCTGAGGCCCTTGGACAGGGTAGCTTTGACCTTGAGAAGATTCCATTCTACTCTTGAGAGAGTAAACAAGAACAAGAATAACTCCGAGATAAACAAGGTGTTGACCAAAACTGAGGGGCAGGTGTTCTTGTGGCAGAAAAGCTGATTTGTGATGAACTCTGCAAATATTGTCCAATGACAAAGAATAATAACAACTTTAGACCAATGGGGACAAGACACCTTTGGGGAAAACAAGGAGAATAGAAAGTATAAATGTACAGAGAAAGAGAACAATAAAGGCTTCTGCTTTGCTTGCTTGCTTTTGCTGAGATTTGTTGTCGCTTTGTCCGTCTCGACCACGACAAAGCACAATGGGTTGGGAGATTTTTTTGTTGGGTTTTTTTATGAATATCAACTCCCATCCAGAATTTCTCTCCAAGCTGATAATCAATTATCATCTGCAGTAAGACCCTGACCAAGTAGCGTGCAATGTGGAATGACTGGCAATTATTTACACTGAGAGTGAAGAGATAAATCATTCTTAAAAAGCAAATACATAGTATCTAGCAACAATGTAACATGTTACTTTTGATAATGCCCTCTTATAACTGGAATCATAATCCAGGTGCCACAAAATTTCCATAGTTTGCTTGTTGTACCAAGTACAAGAAAAGCTAGAGTAGCAGAGAGCATATAAATTTTTTTTGCATTATGCTCTATTATAAGTCACAGCATTTTTCCTGCCTTGGAATGGCACTTAAGATCCTCTAGCCACCACACTGGTGGTGAAACACACCAAACTTAACTTACTTTATGTTCAGTTACAGGGAGCTAAGTGTCACTATATATAAAAAAAGTATGGTTCCTCCCAAACATATTTTGGTCATAATCTTCAGAAAATCATGAGTATGACAGCATCTTTCTCTTCAGTTTCCATTTCCTACATCGTGCTCCATTCCAAAATGTGTATTTGGCAAAACAAGAGCACTAAATAACTTTGATTAGCAGACATCATAACTATATCTCCTCTGTCTTAGTCAACCTAACTGCTGAAGAGAAGAAATGTGTTTTAAAACTATTGTTACAATCACACTGCAAACATCTTGAAAGAAGTTATGTTTTAAAAAAACCACTTGTAATTCTATTGATCTGCAGTCTTCCAGTTTTTTTGGTGACCTTTCAGGATATTAATATTTTAAAGCTTTACATTAATTAACTTTAAAATAATGCAAATCTTAAATGCCTCTTGAATAATAGAACAACTGTACTAGATAACAAGATGATAGCCATTAAAATAGCTGTCAGGGAATATAGCTATTGAGATACAAAGGGCTACCAGGAAGTCTAACAGAAAGTTGAGAAGATTAAATGCTAACCCTTGTATCCAGTTATTTATTTTTTTTTTTAAAAAAAAGACTATAAGTAAAAAATATATAATAGATTTAACATGTTATTACAAATACTCATGAATAAGAAAGTTACAATAAATATTGCTACATTTCATAAACTAATATGTAGAAACATCAGTAAATATTTGTAATAGAACGGATTTGAAATACCTCTTGCAAACTCCACTGTTGCCTTCTGTTAGTTTGTGAGAAGATAACGAGTCCTTTGAGATTAACACAAGGTAAACCAGGAGGGAGGGACTGCTTCAAATGACAGTCACTTTTTCCTGTTGACCTAGTTAGAGTTTACTTCTCAAAAATAGTTCTGTTCCCTAACTGTTCTGTAACTCTCATTGCAAAGTAAAATAGGAAGAGATTCCATAAGATGGTGAAATGGACTCAGTTGAGCCTTGGCTTTCAGTTAATATGTTTTTCTCTACTCGTGCAAAATGTATGTAAAGTGGATATAAAATGCAACAAAACCAAACAAGGTATTTTACACCTACTCTCTGCTCATTTTGTTCTAGCACAGCTGACAATAATAAGGAGCCTTATTCTCTCCTACATCATGTTGATGAAAAAAGATATTTTAATGACTCCATATTTTAGTTAAAGCACTAGTCAGGAGGACTTATGGAAAAAGGGACTTTAGATACTAAGACAGGTTTCTCTTCTGAGAAATCAGCCTCATTGTGTTATGATGTACTGATAGTTAAATGTTCTTCTTTTAATCAGCCAGTAAACCCCTACAGTGAAAGAAGAAATATCAGTTATGTTAACTGGAGCATTATTTGGTGAATAAAAATGCAGGAGATCAATTAGCATTAGAATTTGGCCAAAAAGATGATAAAAGCACCTGTTTAGGGTTAATTTGGTATAGATACCAGAGAAGTGAAGCTGCTTGTTAAGGAAGGGTTAGCCATGAGCAGGGTGACCCAAACACAGGCTCTGACCACAGTGGACAGAGCCAGCTGCTGATAACAAGGCCCATCAACATTTCCAGACAAGGCAAAGTGAAAAAACAGATCCAAGGTTCCATTCATTGGATCCAGTCAGGAGCAGCCCAAGGAAAAGAGTGGAAACAATATACCTCTGAGAAAAGCACCCAGGAAACAAGCATGCAGAGACGTGACTGGAAATAGGCACACCTTGGATATAGCTCAGCCAAGAACCAGCTGTCCAGGACTGAGTTTAGGTGGGGATCCTGGGTCCATGGGCTGGGGGGTGTGGATGGATGCCCCAGGTGAGGCTGACTCGAGCTATTAAGGTCTATTAATGTCCTCATGACTCTCAGAGACAAAAGGGGTAAAACCTCAGAAGTCTAAAAAATTTGGTTTTAATATTAAAAAAACCCTCCAAAAACAACAACAGAACAACCAACCCTTCCCCCAAAATCCAAACCCTTCAATATTTTCACTTAGTCCTACATGATATATTAAGATGTAACTGATCAAATAGTGAATTCAACTAATAGGCTTTGGATCAGAAGGACTGTTTCAGTTAGGATCAGTTCTTGAGGGCTATTTCATGTTATAGAGTAACTATCTAAAAATATTTTTTCATTTCCACAAAATCTGTATTTCTTAAAATATTTCTGTTCAAGCAAAACATGAAATGTCAAATTTACACCAACTCTAGCTACAAAAACTTGGTGGTTCTTAATCATGGGAGACCTTTCCTTCCTGAATTTATATTATTCCTAAAAGGTGAGTGAAATAACATCTATAGTGCTTTTTGAGCATAGAAGTCAAA
Source organism: Brachypteracias leptosomus (assembly GCA_013401335.1). Taxonomy (NCBI): domain Eukaryota; kingdom Metazoa; phylum Chordata; class Aves; order Coraciiformes; family Brachypteraciidae; genus Brachypteracias; species Brachypteracias leptosomus. The sequence continues at coordinate 7,482 of VYZX01015664.1, forward strand.
GCATGTTTGAGCACAAGCTTGTCTTACCTCCTACCTACAATATTCTACCTTGTGATTCAGTGATTGGTGCATGGAATGAGGTGCATTCTCAGCAAATTTGTGGACTATGCCCGAATGAAAGACATAATCAATTTGCTGAAGGGTAGGGCTGCTCTTCAGAAAGATCTGGACAGACTGGAGCCATGAGCTGACAGGAACCTCTTGAAGTTAAATAAAAGCATGTGCAAAGTTCTTCATCTGGGGTGGGATCAGGCAACAGTACAGGCTGGGACCAGTTGACTAGGAAGCAGTTTTGTGGAAAGAAATCTGGGATCCAGGTGCACAGTAAGTTCAAAACAATTCAGTAATGTGCCCTTGCAGAGACAGAGACCAAACACATCCCAGGCTGTGTTATTAACAGTGTAGTCAGCAGACCCAGGAAAGTGACCTCTCCAATCTATTCAGCATTTCTAGGACTGCATCAGGAATGCTATGTCCAGTGTCAGAAGGATATTGACATACTAGAGCAAATCCATCAGACGCCATTAAGATGTTAAAGTGCTGGAGCACAGAGTTCATAAGGAGAAGCTGAGGACTGGGCCTGTTAAGCTTGAAGAAGAGAAGGTTCAGGAGACATGGTATGGCTTGCAACAGCTAGATCACAGAATATAGAGAAGATGATGTTATACTCCTCTCAAAGGTGCACAATCCTCTCTTCCTGGGATAATCCATTTCTGGAAAATTCTAATTAGATATTAAGGTAGTTTGGTGGGTTTGTTTGGTTTTGTTGTTGTGGGGTTTTTTAAATTATTGTTATTTTTATCTGCTTGCTTTTTTTTTAAATCAGAAGGGTGTTTAAATACTCAAAGAGAGGTTCTAAAATCTCCATCTTTGGACAAATCCTGAGCAACCAACCTAATATAAACTTCTCTGAGGAGAGGGACGAGATTAGAAGACCTCTAGAGGTCCCTTCCAATTTAAATAATGGTTATATGATTCTATGTGTAATACTTTCCATTTGACTATGTGAAAAAAATGACAATCTGATCTAAAGACACAAAGAGTAGAGATTTAAAGACATAAGAAGTAAAATTATATATGAAAACACCATACTTTTACTATTTTTCCTTAAGAACTCTTAGTCAATGTCATATCTGAAATGACATAATGCAGTTGAAATTCTAAAGCTATGAGTTATGACTGATGAACCTAGTAAGAGAGGAAAAAAATCTTTCAGTGTAAGGCATTTGTGTATGTACAGTTGTATATATTTTAATTATTTTGCGTACACACAGAAGTGCACATGCAACAAAGAAATTGCCTGTACATATGTGAAAGTATAAATATAGCTACAGCAATAGTCAACACTATGAGATTAAGACTTAATATACATACAGGATAAAGGACAATATTATGAAAAGAGTGTTTTCTAGCACTGATAGAGCAAAAACAATATGCTGAAGAATTGAACTGACTTGTAACAAGTTTAAAATGATAATGTATTATTGAATGGAACACAGAAAAATATAATTTTCACCTCTTCTCTGTATGTTTTAAGGGAGTTTCTCTTGATCACTGGCTAGATTAACATATTTCTGAGCCTATAAATCATATATTTTCACATTAATCAGATTAATCAAATCCTCTAGTGAATAGCATTTCTGTTGCATTGCTAGTATATTAACTTAGGTTGTGAAAATCTTCAAAAACAACTATGTGCCAGCAAAGTTGCTTGCTCTAGCATCACTGCCTGAAATAGCAAAAGTGGCATCCAGAAGGTGTCACTTGCAAGAAAAGTGTCCCAGTACTAAATAGATTATAAAAGGTAGTATGATGACTGTGCTGCTGAAGTATCCTGAGGTAGAGAAAAAAAAAGAGTTCAAATGCACACATACCTGACATATCTAATAAGGTTTACAAAATCATACCCAAATAGATATGCTACACATTGAACTGCAGTAATTTTTGGTAGCTAAAGGCTTTTGCAGTTTTAAACAAAGTCAGAAAATGTCCACTTCATACTTTAGACACCAGGGAGATGTGATTCACAAAATTAACCCTCATCTATGTTAAGAAATAAAAAGACTTTTCTCAATGACTTATTCAGTAGACATGTACACTAATGTACATACCATATTTTTCATTTTATATACATGTATTGCATTTGTATCAAAACCAACTCCTGTAAATTACACTGAAATTTTATTAGCAAAACCTTACGTATCGTTAAAAGGAGCTTAACCACTCTGTTCGACACTTCCCCCACCCCTACCCCCATATTATACTACTCAAAGTTCATCTGCAGGTGGCCTAGTTTATAATCTTGCCTGCTTCAATCTATAATGGATTATTCCCAGTAGATTGTCCTTGGGAGAATAGAAAACAAAGGCTAACAGTTTTGATAGTGGTGCTGAAAAAGAAAGACATTTCTTATCATAAATAAGGTGATTGGTACTCTGCTTATATGATGAGTGACACCAAAGCCTTGAAAGTAATTATCTCACAAAACACAGTTTATAGCTTATATTTAATAATAAAAGTGTTTCCTCCAGTTTAAGATATATGGCAGCTACTAGACAGCATTTCAAATTAAACAAGGAATTAAACATTTTTACTTCTTCCACATGCAGAATTTTCAAGGCCTTTCTGGATGCAGCTTCTTTATGAGCTTTGCTATTTACTTGGTGTCTAGTAGGTAACAAATACATCACAGCTGTTTTAGGTAGAGTAAAAACTGATGGGAAAGAATGGAGGAGAGATCAGAGACAACTGACCCTTAAGATCAGAGATCTTCATGAAATCTTCTTGCCTCATCACAAAGTTCCATGATAGCTTCCAGTCTCTGTGAATTAATCCCCTACCTAGTATTCAAATAATATTATCATGGATTGAAAATTTCCATCCAATTTAATAAAAAACAGTTCTTCTTACTTGTCTGGAAAAAACCCCAAACCTGCAAGTTACATCCTTTTCCTCAGACTTTCACTTTAAAAATATGTTTGTAATGTTCAGGCCCAAGATGAACAAATTATACCTTCTATAAAGCTTTATGATAGCTTTCCCAAATCAGCTTTTACCCAGCTTTTTGAGCCAAAATATTTTGCTGTCTTAATTCTTCACTGAAAATATAAATTTTTTTTGACTTTTCAAATTTTTCTGTGCCATTTAAAAGCTTTTGTTAAAAAAATGGTCATGAACTCAGTTAGCAGAAGGAGCCTTATGTGCAGTTAAAAGATGGCCCTGCAGAATCCCTGACACTCTGCCTCAGCAAGGTCAAGTAGGGATCTTCACTCACATTTAAATTCCAGATAATATTCAGAGAGAGTGTTTTGCATCGTATTTTTGAGATTTAATTAATAACATGTGGACATCTGGGAACAGATTTAGAAGTGCTAAATGTGCAACAGCCAAGAAATTCATGTGCCAGATGAGAGAAGTAGGGAATGGAGTATGAGTATTCAGAAGAATGAAAGAGATTTTTCAGTAAAGCAATTCATGCTTTGTTTCATCCCACAAATGAGAGAAAGCAGAAAAGGGAAATATGATAAAACAAAGGGAAGATTTAGGTCCTGATCCTCCCCTGACACCTAGCAACCAGACCAAGTATACTTATCAAAGGATCAAGTAACAAACAACTACACCACTGCTAAGTGAGAGAATAAAAAGCTTAGATTAGGTAGAGTGAAAGGTTTGATTAATATGAAAAATTAGAGCTATTCATAGTGAAGTTCAACTATTGTGTTACTGTGCAGGTGTTGATGGGAGTGAGGTGAGGAAAGGTCAATTTCGTAAAGTAGAAAAAGCAAAAAACATGGAAAATGAGTGTTGTGGTTTAAGGTTTGGGGAAGGGGAGGGACAGGTGGAGCGACTATTCCACTCCCCTTCCTGACACACTCTATAAAAAGACACAGGAAGTTCCGCTCGCCCCTTCCTCGCTGGGATTGCTGCTGGCTCTGGACGGCTCTGTGGCTCGGGATGAATCCAACAACATCCGAGGATCAGTGTTGTATATATTTGTATATATACCTTCCCTTGTTACTTCTGTATATTTCCCTTCCTCTGATATCCCTTTTGTTACTCCCTGTTCAAAGTTATGATCTTAATTTTCCAACTTTGTGTGAGGCCTTTCTTCCTCCCCTGTGAGGGAAGAGGGGAGGGGGAAGAGGGGTGAAACTAATTCTGCTCCATGGAGGTTGCCCTGAGCCCTAAACGGAGACAATGAGTAAAACATGGAGTGAAGCCCATTCCATGTTTTCAAACATACATAGCATTGCTTCATTGATTTATCCAGTTTCTTTACAGAGCCAAAGTTGAGTCAGTGTTCTCTGTTTACCAACCTGCTCACAGTTTACCTTGTAGGCCAAATGAGCATTCCAAACCTTGTGGTTAGCCTGTTCTGACCACGTGTATGAGTTCATACAAGAAAAATAATAATACCAGCAGCATTTTGAAAGTGCTGCTAGTATAACATCAAGTTAATTCACAGAGAAAGGTTTGCTGTGGTTTTGCAAGAGTCTGTGAGGAAAAGTAAGCTTAACTTAGGTTACAGAAACAAAACTAAGCCAGGAACTTAAAAAAAAAAAAAAAAAGAAGAAGAAAAAAGAAAAAAAAAACCCAACGCAACAACAAAACCAAAACAAACAAACCCCCTAAGCCTTAAAAATGTGAATATAATGTAAAAGACAGTGATGTTACTCATTTCAGAGATCTACAATTTAATTATGTTACTGCCTAACTACACATAAAAGCGAGAACTGTAAAAGCTATGTGTAACTCAGTAATTTAGATGCACAGCACAAGCGTAAAAGAGGTAGTGCTGCATCTCAAAAGAAAAGCCACTGTCAAACAAATAGTCATTTCATTTCTAAAATTGACAAGAAGGGTCATCAGTTTTAATATTCTGTGACTGTGAGCTATACCTATCCAGAATAAAAAATGCCAGTATTGCCCTTTTCATATACCAAATAAAATGTTTGGGAATAGATAACAACCAAAAGCTTGCAAGGTGTGGGTGTCTACAGATGTAAATACTCAAGGAGTTAACCTGTCAGGATCAGTTTTTATATAAACAAGATAAATTCAGCCATGCAGAGGAATGGAATCTCTACAAAATGGAGAAGTATGACTAAAGGGAGAAATTCCATTACCAGACCAGATTGCAAAGAATGGGAAGTTAAAAAAGCATTTAAATGAAAATTGTCACAGGACATGCAAGTCTTGCACGGGATGAGATAAATGATGGTATATTTATTCAAATATAATGAACCTGTAAATGGTCTACTGATTGTGACACAAATGTGAAAAGGAAATATCCAGGCCAGTTCAAGAGGATTTATCTATACAACTAATACAATGGAAGATGAGACCTCTAGTAGAGCAATGATGACACATGGTTTCTTTTTCATTCACAATAGCTTTAGTATTGTGATCCACAGTCCTAAACAACTGTAAAGTACAATATGTCTTGCTGTTTAGGTGTAAATGATCCTTGGATTTGATCTGAAGTCACAGCTAGTGTCATCTAAAAGTTTCCTCTTTATGGATCTCCACAGCTTTTATACAAGAAATAGGAAAAGTAAAGAAACAAAACACAATTCACTCATTACAGGAAAAACGTAGTCTTTCATATCTTAAAGTCACCATTCCTTTCACCATAGTACATGATATGATACTTCATCAAACTCTTTCCTTCATCCAGTTTTACTATGAAGTCTATGCCTTATATGAATCTTAAACAATGTGGGCTGAAACTAGAATATATGTCCTGAGAATCTGATTTTTAAATGGATTGAGAAAACTAAAATGACCTTTCTATGTCTAAAAGGGTTTTTTTCCATAGAATCATAGAATTGCCAGGGTTGGAAGGACCTTAAAGATCATCTGGTTCCAACCCCCCCTGCCATGGGCAGGGACACCTCCCACTAGATCAGGTTACTCAGAGCCCCATCCAGCCCGGCCTTAAAAATTTCCAGGGATGGGGCTTCCACCACCTCTCTGGGAAGTCTCTTCCAGTGTCTTACCACCCTCATGGTGAAGAACTTCTACCTAATGTCTAATCTGAATCTACCCACCTCTAGTTTTGAGCCATTCCCCCTAGTCCTACCACTACCTGACATCCTAAAAAGTCCCTCACCAGCTTTCTTGTAGGCCCCCTTAAGATACTGGAAGGCCACAATAAGGTCCCCTCAGAGCCTTCGCTTCTCCAGATTATAAATCCTTTTAAAATTATAAAATATAATTATTTAAAATTTAAATTATAAATATTATAAAAAGGATACTTCTGTGTATTAATTTGTCCATATAAGAAAGAATTCTTATTTTTCTAAAGATCCTTTTCCAAATTCAAATCACAGCAGTATTTTAGCAGATTAAAAACATAATTGCAGAGACTTTCCCAGTTTCATACATACAGCTGTAAACCAATGCTATTTATTTGTTGAGGAATAAACAATGTTCATGTAGTTTTCCATTGAAAATTACTAATATAATAATGCCCTTTAAAATAAAAAATTAAATCTTAGATGTTAGAAAAATGCACAGAAGGAAAAACTGTTCTGTTGCATACCATAAGTTCACAGCAATGTAAAACTGGTTTTACTTACTTTTCTGTCTAGCTCACTAGGCACAACTTATCTTTCAAACTGAATACATAATTCCATAAAAAATTTAAGCCAGCCCTGCCTCTGAGAGATGCAGTTCTCCAGTCCCTATGCTCCATCATACATTACCCATTCAGTTTTTCATCAGAACAGGAAACTGACAAGAAATAACTGTTTTCATTTCTGGTAGTTTCATTTGGAGCTATTCCTCAGATCATCTTAATGAAACTTTGTAAAGACACGAGGGATTGAGCAAGAAAGGAGTAGGAATGGTCATTCTATTGGTTGCAGCATTGTTTTGTATTACTTTAAAATGCACAGGAACAACTTTCTTAGACAAGGAATGCCTTGGAACTGAGTAAGGCATACACAAGTAAAGATTTGATATATTGAACCGTGAAGAATAAGTGAAAAGAGACAAAAATTAGGTCTAGACTATTTCAGTTTAAAACAAGTGTGGTATTGAAGCCAATCTTGAAAACTGCCACTGCCTTCTGAAAGACACTAAGGATTTGAAATGCCCTTTTAAATTTTAGGAGGAACATTTAAGAAGCACTCCACACCAGTAAGTTCTGACCTTATGCCTCTAAGAACGTGTCAAAAGCCTACTGCAGTGGGATTGTGAATAGCAGGACTTTATTTCTGCTTTCTTCACCCCACCCCAAAGAACTCTCAGATCCCATGCAGGGATACATATCACATAACTCTTCCTTAAATGAAGGGGACGACTCCTTAGTATCTAGCCTTCCAGACTTTAGTAACTCTGGACACTGTAGAATTTTGATGATATTAATATATCATTTGCAGAACTTTAGATTGCATGCCATTCTAGCAAAAAGGGAAAAAGTGAACTGAGAAGGGGAATGGAAAAGATAAATGAGCCAATGTCATGAAGTCGTTTATGCTAGGTCAGAGGACTGAATGATAGAAAAAAAATTTGGATTGGACAAGGCAATATGAATGAGAAGCTAAAAGTAATTCATCAGATTAGGAAGTGTTTGTAGAACACCATGGGCACTTCTGTGATACTGAAATTACAGGCAGAGCAGAAGATATAAATAAATAGTACCTGCAAGAGTGAGGTCAAAAGATTATTTTGTGGTGACATGTGCCTTCATTCTTATGGCACACTTTATGCTTTGTTAGGGTCAAATTCTGATGTACAACCTCTGCTATTGCACATTTAAGAGGTGAAGGAGAGCTTAAGAGTGCAGATTATTTTGACCCTTTGTGTTTTCCTTTTTGTGAGATGAAAATACATTAGCTCTAAAAACTGCTTAAATTCAGTGCTGCAATTGCTTAATCAGCAAAGCCTTTTCCTCTCATGAACTAGTTGTTAGAAGCAATACTTTCAAAAAGTCAATGGGAAAATGGAGCCAAATGCCTCTGTAGTGATGCTAATCCTTGGCTCCTCACTATGTCCCTATGGTAAACTGCATTGCAACTAATTACAGTATGCAACCCCTGCAACATACCTGAGGCATTAGGGATTGTTAGAATGGTGAGCTGGAGCTCTCATTAGGTGTTGTGCTTCTGCTGTGTGCATCACCACCCTATGTAGCTGTTCAAAAGCTACAGCCTTGTCTTTAAAAAGGCATGTACTATTAGACGTAATACAGAACTGTTACATAATTCTGTATATTTGTGGCACAAATGCTTGTCTATGAAAGCATTAAAAAAATACTATACATCCAAGAAGAAAAAAGCAAGTGTGTCTGTCTAGACAGGATTCTGCTAGGCTCTTCCTTGACTGTAGGAAGAATTGATCAACTGTCTTCTCCAAGTTGGAGAATGCTAAAACTCCCAGTAGTGATGGCTAAGGTATTTGAACTCATGATCAGTGTAAAAGGCAGCTCTAACTCTATCTGCTGTTCTCCTCTGCTTGTGTTAACACCAGTCTTGAAAGAAAATGGCGAATGCTTCTATTGTGGTGGCCCTGCACAACTGTAGAGAGGGATGGGAAGGAAGGTGACAGTTTTTTGTTTGTCCTTTAAAATTTTTCTCCTCTGGACCTTATACTAAAAATGTGGAGCACAATATATTTTATTTTAAAGAAGCAAAGATTATTGCTTTGATATATTAATTAAATCCAAAGACAACTCGATTTCTGTCTACACACTGAGTTAGAAACAATGTTAAATTAGCTTTATCATTTTAATTGTGCTGTGGGCTGCCTGAGCCATTGTCACAAGCAAACACACCACTTAGCATCATACAAACAATGAACTAAAAAGTCTGCCTTGTTGCTGAAGAGCATTTCAGCTGAACATTGTAGTTCAGAGCAAAGGAAATAGGAGTCAAATATAAAGTTTAGCTATAACAGTGAGCGTTACTTCAGCTAGTTCCCATGCCCCTTCTTTATGTCTTATCTTTCTTCTGGTAGTCAGCTTTGCAGTGCACCTTGTCATTTCACAGCAGAGTCACAGTGATCTGAAGAAATGTGAATACAAGCAGAAAAAAATCCACGGCAATGTCCGGTTTTGTCACATTATTTTTTTTTTTAAATGAACCACAAGATCAGAAATAAAGTTCAGAGGAAGAAAAAGGTCCCTACCAAAAAGAAAGTTTTTAGTGCTTTTCCACATATCTGGCAACAATTAGGAAGTTACGTTAAAGTAATTAGGAATTGCCATTATGCTTTTCTCCTACTTATATTTTTTCTTTAGTATGCAAGCTCCAGAACCCTGAATCATTGCTCTATTTGTGTGCTTGTACAATACCTGACATCAATGAAACTGACAGAAAAGAATTGAAGTGGATCTGAAACTACCCTGATCGAACACCTAACAGTCATAGTGGGTGGACTATGAAGAAAGGGCAGCAATTATTGCTACGTACTCTAAGCAGGTCACTTGTGCTCTACAGCCTTCAGCAGGGATTCTGTCTTTCTAAAACTTAGAAATATCTATGAGCAAGGACAATGTAGAGAATGAAGTATATTTACCCATATTGCCACACTGTGTATATTTTTAAGGCAAGCAAGAGATTTATGTATCATTTTAAGTGTAATCTATGGTATACCAATACTGTTAGAACTGCACTACTTCTTATGCAGTTAGTTATGATAGGCTGTCATTTATGTAGAAGGAAAAACAAGCCATCTGCTATTAATATATTCAATGTTCTGTCTTGGGGTAGTAGGGTTGGGATATTTTGTTGTTGTTTTCGTTTGAAGATGTGTACATAACTGCTAGTCATAGTAATTACTGGATACGTCACTATCCCTAATTTTCTGAGTAAGAAACCAACAGTGTGAACAAAACCCTCATAAACCAGGCCTAGGGCTGAGCTATAACATCAAAGATTAGCTACCATTAGGAGTGCTGGTTCTACTTCTTCCTCAGATTTCCAAAGAATGATCTTTCTTCTTCTTTTTGGCCATGCCAACCATCAGATAAAAGCAAGGCGACAAGTCAGATTTGAGGTCCAAGCAGTAAATGCAGACAACAGTTCAGAGACAGGAATGGGATCAGGCACTCCTATGGCATTACTGGAGCAGGGACGGATGGCCTTGGGCTGGGCTGAAATGGGATCCCGGGCCATGGGCAGGGTAGAGGGGAGCCCTGGGGAGGCTGGGCAGAGACATTACCAGGGCTTGGTAATGCCCTGAACACATATTGGCAGTGAATGCATTTCCAAACTTGATTTTTGGAAAAGTTGCAGCTCAGAACTTTTTCACAGTGGATGAATAAGAAAAACAAAACAAAACAGCAAAATATGTGATGTTTTGTGAATTTTTTATTTTTTTTTTAATCCCAACATCATTTCATTTGTTGACTTTGGATAATTACTTTCATCTTGATTTGAGAGACAGTATGCTCAAATATTGATACTGTATCCCCTGTTAGACATCTGTACTGTCTTCTTAAGTATTTCATATACAAATCTGTCTGGATCAGTGATTTGCTTGAACCCATGCTTTCCTTACTCTCATACATTTTTTAAAGCTATTTAGTACATATGATAAAAGTGGATAGGTTTAGTTTGGCTATAAGGAAGGGTGGTGAAACACTAGAGAAGGTTGCCCAGAGAAGTTGTGTATGCACCCTCCCTGGATGTGTTCAAGGCCAGACTTGATGGGGCTCTGAGCAACCTGATCCAGTTAGAGATGTCACTGCTGACTGCAGAGGAGTTGGACTAGATGACCGTTGAAGATGCCTTCCAACCCAATGCATTCTATGATTGCAACACAAATTCAGGATTTGGACTATCTGGTGAATATAGGACCGTTTCCTATGGAGAACAAGGAATAGTTCACATTACAGGACTGATTCTGAGACTTATGTTTTAAAACAAATGTAGATATTTTAATCAACTTTTTTCACAGTACCTTTGGTATGCTCGTATTGAAAATGCAGTTCTGATTTCCAGTGGCTATTGCCTGAAGGAACATTCCAATATTCTGCAGGAGATAATACGGTTCAAGTTGAAATGAAATTGAGAGACCAAAAGCATTTTGCAGATAATTCCTTGATCTGCAGTTTTACTACTCTGAAAGATGCCACCCACTATATACTTTTTTAATGTAATGTTTAGGGTCTATTTTCCTTTTAATAGGTGTAGATTATAACTGTATTTTCACTCTATCAAAATGAACTGAAAATTAAATCAAACATGTTTGCTCTAAAATTCATTCTTACAATCCAGGTTATACTGGTATAAAATATATACACAAAGAGTGTGGAAATAATTTTTTATTAATAATGTTTATTCTGTAATAAACATTCAAAGAAATTTTGGGCTAATCTATAAAATTTAAGTTGGAGAAAAATCCCAGGTTACTTACTAATGAACAGATAGATAAATTATTTGCATGTTGTATGTCATTATTTTTATGTAGAGTTTAAAGGTTAATTAGTAGCAAAAATCAGGGAAATAAGCAATGGAAAATAGAATGGGGTGAATCTAATTGAAGATTTTCTTAGTTGGATTTATTAGCTTTTGTTTTCTGTGTAATTGCCCCAAGTTAATTAAAAAAAAATAATATGAAAACTCTTGTGAGTTTATAGTAATTGAATCTGGTGAAATGAAACCTATTAAATAATTTTATTAAGGTTATTTGTAGAAGCCATATAAGGCATATTTTAAGCATTTGCCTAAATGACAATGGCAATGGGATCCCAAGAAAACATAAGGTACTAATACCAACAATTAGTACACTCTTACCAATAAGGACACATTTGCTACCAGCTATCTTGGGACACATTCAGGCATTAAAATTTTGATACTATTTACTCATATTATATGAAGCAATGAATCAAACCAATACTATGTTATATAGAATATTGTAGATATAGTACTGTAGTACAAAATGTATTGTATGGTTTACAGTTACAAAATATCAACAACAGATACTAATGACTGCATCACTTCAAGGTAAAAACTAAAACGAAATGAAAAGAATAAAAAATGTTTTAGTTTTTTTCCTGGTTTGGTTGTGATTTTTTAAATCTCTAAGGAAGGAATCATGAAATTTGAACACAACATCTAGCAATCTATTTTGTAGTTCTTACGTGTGTTTAATAGTTTACAACAGAAACATACAAAATTCAAGCAGGATATCAGATAGGATTTTCTGCAACAGAAGAATCTGGAATCATCTAAGGGCATCAAAAAGGATTCTTAATCAAGAAGGCAAGAAAAGACGTGTTTAGGAATACTTTCCAAACTATGGTCACAGGTATATAGACATTCACCCTTACATATGCACAGACAGTCCCTTGCCTTAAGAAACAAGCCACCAGGTTGGCCTAAAATAGTGTCTGCAAGATGTTCATGGCACCTTGAAGGTCTTTAAAGAAAAATAACATGAAATGCTTGAAATGTAATATCTTTTTTTAAGGGATTCACACTCCTTCAAAAGGGATTTGAGTTTTTCTATGAAAATCTCTGGACAACTTTTCAGAGGAAAAAAACACCCTAACAATTCAGATTTATAATAAAGAACAAGAGCAGGCAATTTTTTTAGTTTCCTGTTTTTCTGCCAGTGTTTAACAGAGCTCTGAAATGAAATATAATCGTTAATCTAGTAGAAGTTATAGGAAGAGCATTAATAGCTAATGATTATTCCTTCCCACTGCATTGTTAGACAATATTTTCCTTCAAGTGAGATCTTTCTAATTTTAAGAAAATCTAAATTATCATCCTCTTTTTGTAATAACTATGATGAAAAAAAAAAATAGCAAAAAACATGGTAGAATAAATTGCCTATTCTGGTAAAAACAAAAAGAAAGCCAAACCCACAAATCAAACATATATCTTCAAAAATTATATTTAAACATATAAAGAAATTTACTGACAGTCAAAGATCAGAACTGTATTCAATGCCCCTGTTCTCACTATCTCACAGTCCCAGTTTCTTCTTTAGGGGGTTTCTTGTCCTGCTGAACAGGCTACATCAATTCACATACTTATAGCATATGCTTCACTGGATAAAAAACTGGCTGGATGGCCAGGCCCAGGGTGGTAGTGAATGGAGTTAAATCCAGTTGGTGGCCAGTCACAAGTGTTGTTCCCTAGGGCTCTGTATTGGGGCCAGTTCTGTTTAATAANAACATAATAGCCTTGGAGGTATTTGAAAGACTTATAGGTGTGATGCTGAGGGACATGGTTGAGTGGTGACCTGGCAGTGCTAGATTAATGGTTGGACTTGATGATCTTAAAGGTCTCTTCCAACCAACATGATTCTATGGTTCTATTCTCTTAACTGGAACTGTCCGTTCTTTCAACATTCTCTGTGAGAGATCTTTGCAAGCTTTCTGTTATTTTCATTAATGTTTTAACAGTTTAATAGGTAAAATTATTTGCTTAGTTCAGAAAAGCCACAGATTAATAATAAAGTCATTATACAAAAGTTTCCTCTTACCTACCACTTTTCTCTAGTGCTATAACTACCCTTCCAATGTCTTTCTGGCTGATAAGGTTGATAATTCAATCTTCTTTAAGCAGAAAGGAGGAGACATTATAGCAAGTTGTCAGCACCCTGAGGTCATTGCCATGAGGAAGATGATGTTTATGGTAGGATTTCTTCTTCAGTCTTGTGTACCTCCAAGGCTATTATGTTTCCTTATCACAGTTCACTTTCTTCTCAGTGGTTCCCAGATAAAGTTTAAAACTTACGCAAGAGCCACCCCCAGTTTCAGTTGACAGAAAGGGTGATTGTCTGCTGTACCATGACTCTTCCAGCCAGTCAGATTTGACCACAGGAGGCATTCACAGAACTCTAGCTCAATCAGGTGAGGCAGTGGTTACTTGGCCAACTTGGTCAGCAGCATGTTGTTCAAGCAAGCTTAAAACAGCTCAGGCCAAGACAAACCCAGACCAACCTTGAGACACTGTAGTGTCACATCTGTACAAAGCCTGTGGGCTCTTTTAGTAATGTAGGTCCTGGGCTACAAATGTACTTCTAAATGGCTGAATTACTTGGCTGAAAATTTTGAAGGCAAAGAACTAGGAAAATATCACCAAACAGCAACAATTAAGATTGCAACATTTCAATAAGCAACTGAATTTTAGATCCTGAATGAAGAAGTTGAAAAAGACTTCAAATCACAAAAGTCTTGATGAGGAGTTCTCTGAAGTTTTGTATATCCAGAAAAAGACACAGAGACACTCCAATCTCAATAATTTAAATTCTATCTGAACACAAAAATATCAAACTAAGAGTTATGAGTTATTTAAATATGTTTTTTATCTTCTGCCCACCATATCATTTCTTTCATTTCAGCAATTCTGAATAGTTTCTTGATTGAAACAACCTTCATTGATGAATCTCTAGAAAAATCTTCTTTTGGTCACCTGAGACCTGGTTTAAAGTCTGGATTTGTTTCAGGCAGGCAGACTTCCTCTTCTGTTTGGCATTTATCAATGCCTGCATGCACTACCAATTTCTTTCTTTCACTCCATGACAAAGAAGAAGCCATTTTCCTTTGTCTTCAGCAAACAATATGAGCTTAAGAGCTTCCTATCTTGCTGTCTACAGCTGCTTTCTATTTATTAGCAGAAACAACACATAGTACTCGTATAGCGAAGGAGACATAAACAAATTACATTCATGAATCTCAGGAATGTGGATGTTAATATAAATAAGAAAACAAAATTAAAGTCAAGTTGCTTGGCAAGATCTGTAAGGCCAGTTCCTGTAACAGTAGTAGTTGTAGCAGCAGAGCAATGACCAATACCGAGCCTGCCATGGTACATCAATACCATTCTCTTTGAACTTGAACTCACACAGTTCATATCTCATTAACCTTTGTACTTCTTAATGGGCTTTTCAAGCAGGGAANCCAGACCAACCTTGAGACACTGTAGTGTCACATCTGTACAAAGCCTGTGGGCTCTTTTAGTAATGTAGGTCCTGGGCTACAAATGTACTTCTAAATGGCTGAATTACTTGGCTGAAAATTTTGAAGGCAACGAACTAGGAAAATATCACCAAACAGCAACAATTAAGATTGCAACATTTCAATAAGCAACTGAATTTTAGATCCTGAATGAAGAAGTTGAAAAAGACTTCAAATCACAAAAGTCTTGATGAGGAGTTCTCTGAAGTTTTGTATATCCAGAAAAAGACACAGAGACACTCCAATCTCAATAATTTAAATTCTATCTGAACACAAAAATATCAAACTAAGAGTTATGAGTTATTTAAATATGTTTTTTATCTTCTGCCCACCATATCATTTCTTTCATTTCAGCAATTCTGAATAGTTTCTTGATTGAAACAACCTTCATTGATGAATCTCTAGAAAAATCTTCTTTTGGTCACCTGAGACCTGGTTTAAAGTCTGGATTTGTTTCAGGCAGGCAGACTTCCTCTTCTGTTTGGCATTTATCAATGCCTGCATGCACTACCAATTTCTTTCTTTCACTCCATGACAAAGAAGAAGCCATTTTCCTTTGTCTTCAGCAAACAATATGAGCTTAAGAGCTTCCTATCTTGCTGTCTACAGCTGCTTTCTATTTATTAGCAGAAACAACACATAGTACTCGTATAGCGAAGGAGACATAAACAAATTACATTCATGAATCTCAGGAATGTGGATGTTAATATAAATAAGAAAACAAAATTAAAGTCAAGTTGCTTGGCAAGATCTGTAAGGCCAGTTCCTGTAACAGTAGTAGTTGTAGCAGCAGAGCAATGACCAATACCGAGCCTGCCATGGTACATCAATACCATTCTCTTTGAACTTGAACTCACACAGTTCATATCTCATTAACCTTTGTACTTCTTAATGGGCTTTTCAAGCAGGGAAAATTGGGATTAAGAAATGCTTACAGCTTTATGTCTTACATCCTTAAATTCATGTGCCTTGTAGAGTAAATCTGTCAGATATAAAGTATTCTTATTGTTGCATTATACACAATTTTTCACAATTATTTTTCCAGAAAGAAGCTTGAATAAATATATATTTCCAAAGCTTTATTCCCAATAACTAAGGCTAAAAATTGTCTACTCCTGTTCTACTTAGCATGCCTATTATTGCAGAATACATAGAATTATTAGTATTCCCTCAAAAGAGAAATCCTATGTAAGACTTAGACTTATAAAAATTTTATCAGAATCCCAAGTTCAGAGCACTTGAAAAGAGCAGAATCAGTAAAGTGTAATGATCTTTTTCATAGTAAAATGTCAGTTTTCTTCTCTTATATTCCTCACAAGGTTTAATTTCATAATATGAAAATAGCAGAACATAGTTTGTACTCCACCTTGTGTGGAGAATTTGGGAGGGGAAAGTATGCAAACATCTTACTAGAAAATAAGTACTTGGGGCTTAGATTCTGAAGGTATTCAGCAAAGTTTTCATTTATTTCTTACAGTAGAGGGGGTTGATTTGTTTGTTTTAACACGGTTCACCAGTAGTGATTAATCTTCCTTATTCATTCCTTTGGATAATCCTCCAGTTTTATTACCTAACTTCAAGACTTCAGTATCTGCTAGGTATAATTTCTAGTACGGTTTAGTGGCCTGTCTTCTAACCACCTGTAATGCCTAGTAAGTAGGCTTATAGTTGCAGGATTGGTTTTAGGTTACTTACAGGACAGCAAATGCCTTATTCATAATACTGATTAGGAACAACAAAATACTTATTTTGTCATTTTGCCTATTTTAAAGCACTGAAAAGACAGAACTGGTGTTACCAGGACCTTACCGAAAATGAGACTGATGTATATGGCAGTTACTGTTAGGAGGATATTTCCAGTTTGTTTCACATTTCTAACTTTACATAAATGAATAAATAAAACTCCTTAAAGTAACATTTGGTAAACAGCATTTAATATCCATGACTCATACCCTGGAAGTCTGGTGTTCCAGTCTCCTTTAATTTGTTCAATAACAGAAGAAGTTACAATGGATTAAAATCATTATTTAATATGTGCTATTGGCCCAGTTAATTAAAAAAGTATAGTTTTTAATCATTTCAGCAATTATTTTGTTATGTTATAATGAAGTCAAGTAACTTATCAAGTCATTAGTCCTCTTGTTCTTTGATTTGATAACAGAAAAAATAGTTGTTAAAGAGATATTAGAATATGGACAAGCTACTTTTTCTGAAATGCCGATAATGATCACAATGTACTGAAAATATAGGTAAAACATGTGCCTACATTTCTGCAAGAGGGAAGGTTGTTTCTTTGCAATTTATGTTATAAGCTTTATATAAACCACTCTCCATCATTTATCAGCAGTTCTGGTTAACAGGGGAGATGCCAGATGACTGGAGGCTTGCCAATGTGATGCCCATCTTCAAGAAGGGCCAGAAAAAGGATCTGGGAAACTACAGGCCTGTCAGTTTGACCTCAGTACTGGGAAAGATTATGGAACAGTTCATCCTGAGTGCACTCACACAGCATGTTCAGGACAACCACAGAAGCAGGCCCAGCCAGCATGGGTTCATGAAAGGCAGGTCCTGCTTGACCAACCTGATCTTCTATGACCAGGTGACTTGCCTAGTGGATGAGGGAAAGGCCATGGATGTAGTCTATCCGGACTTTAGTAAAGCCTTTGACACCATCTCCCACAGCATTCTGATGGAGAAGCTGGCGGCTCATGGTGTAGACAGCTGTACTCTTTGCTGGGTTAAAAACTGTCTGGATGACCAAGCCCAGGAAGTGGTGATGAATGGAGATAAATCCAGTTGGCAGTCAGTCACAAGTGGTGTTCCCCAGGGCTCAGTTTTGGGGCTATTCTTGTTTAACATCTTTATCTATTATCTGGACGAAGGAATCAAGTGCACCCTCAGTAAGTTTGCAGATGACACCAAACTAGGAGGGAGTGTTGATCTGCTCAAGGGTAGGACAGGCTGGGTTGATGGGCTGGAGTCAATTGTATGAGGTTTAACATGGCCAAGTGTAAAGTCCTGCACTTTGGTCACAACAACTCCATGCAACACTATAGGCTTGGGGAAGAGTGGCTGGAAAGCTGCCTGCCAGAAAAGGATCTGGGGATGCTGGTGGACGACCAGCTGAACATGAGCCAGTAGTGTGCCCAGGTGGCCAAACAGTCCAATGGTATCCTGGTCTGTATCAAAAATAGTGTGTCCAGCAAGAGTAGGGAAGTGATCGTGCTCCTGTACTCGGCGCTGGTGAATCTGCAGCTTGAGTACTGTGTCCAGTTTTGGGTGCTGCAGTNGGCGCTGGTGAATCTGCAGCTTGAGTACTGTGTCCA
>VYZX01015667.1:0-11260 GCA_013401335.1 Brachypteracias leptosomus
GAGCCTTAAACGGAGACACAGGGAGAGAATAATTATTGGAGAAACTGACTGTTTCACGTGTTTCTTGATTGCAAGGACATTATTAACATGATTAAAGAAAATCTTTCCCCCTCTCAAATACATTTATCAGATGAGTTCTCTTGCTAGCTCCAACACCTACTCTGACTGTACTACTTAGTAAGGACATGTTCCTGTGTGACCTGATCTAGGTGATCCTGCTCCAGCCGGGGGGCTTGGACTAGATGATATTTCGAGGCCCCTTCCAACCCCTAATATTCTGTGATTCTGTGACATGGCTGTAACCCTCACCTTAAGATGGCACCTTCTGCAGAATGTGAACCAAAACCAAGTGAATACTTTTGTTATCTCTTCAGAATCTAAATTATTACTACAAGGACAAGAAGAATAAAGCCCAAAGGATGTAATAGTGGTGGGTGTTTCATCAATACTAATCAAGAACAAGCAGAGCAGATGTAATGTCTGACTGAGGAATACAGTTTGATGCATGAAGCTATAAACTAGACAGGAACTGGAAGAAGTTAGAAACAAGGACAGATGTAAACAAGGCTGGAGGAATTGCTCTATAGAACAATAATATACAAAAAAGGACATTTACTAAATGGTATACAGGACATGACTTCTGATTTGACAGGCAATCAGAAAAGAAAACAATTTCAATTTTTATACATGTTGTAAGTCAACCTGAGAACTGTGAACTCATTTGCATAGGAGAGGAAACTGAGAGAGGGGATGGGAGACAAGTGGAATCACTTAATCACTTCTTTGCTCAGAGAACTGCCTTCTGGATATTCCAGGCTGATACATTTTGTTGTGACATGCCCTGTCAATTTTTGTCACTTGTATCATGTTACATTGTTTCCTGGACTGTAATTAAGTTTGGCTGAGGAAAACAGGCCCACTGAGACTTAACATGATGTAGCAGTTAATAGACATGCATATTTGTCAATAGTTTTGTTAAAAAAACCTTACTGGCAGTAGACTACAGAAAGGGTAAAGGCAAAAAGACACAAAGTTCTCTCACACATAGAAAGATAGGATAAGTAACTTAAATGGTTGGAACCTTCTTAAGAGTTTCCATGTTTTCATACATAAGAGGGGTAGGTGCTGCTGCTGTTTGGATCCAGGGCAGCTCTTTTAACTGTACTCTATAGACTTAATCCATTGTTCCAATGGAAGAGACAAAAGCAAGTTGGAGAGTCTCATTCCCTTCACCTCTCACAAACCTTTACCCTTGACATGCAGCACCAGAGAAGCCATCAGCTATATGCAGGTACTTCCCAGGAGAGAAAGGAATCTCTTTTGGCCATGGCTCACTGTGCATTAATGACTGCCTAGCCAGCTTCATCTAAGTCCCACTAAGAGGATCACCTGCCTTGTGAAGCACTGCAGGATTAAGCAGCATTATGCAGATGCAGCCATACTGGCTGCCCTGGTGTGCTCATGCACAAGGGTTGTGCTGCTCCCAGCCCAGTGTAAGCTGCAACAGGTCTCAACAGGGTCCTTCAGTGGGGAATGGGATCAAGAGCCTTGTGCTGATTCCACTCTAACAGGGCTGGAGACTTGTCATCAAAGCAGATAGAAACAGGTCTCGAAAGACAAACCAGTAGATGTGTTCTTGCTTTGGATAGGACAAGGAGAAATTACCAGTAACATCATTGTTTAGCTCAGAATTTCAGAGAGACTGGTCCACAGAAAGCTCAGCTGCAATAGGTTGGCCCAGATCCATAAGCTTTAATAGCACATTGCTAATTTACTCAGTCCCAGAGAAAATCTTGCTCCATACCAGTCTAGGAAATCAATGATAAAAACAACTTTTCTAAATCTGTTCAGTAGTACTCCTCACTTAAGTAGGACACTAATTAAATCTAGCATGTTACCTATTAACTCTATCTCAGATATTCAAAGTCCCTCTCATAATAAAGACATACTGGCCACTGAGATGGCCCTTCAGTGAACTGTACATCAGAAAGATGCAAAGACATAAATTTCTTCAGTTCTTCCTTACTCTTTCCAGGAACTGATTATGCAGACATAGTAATGCTAAGGTACCTTTTCCAGTGAAACTGTTCTACTAGAAAAACAGCTCTTTTCTAGCTTAATGGATTCATTCTTTAATCTCTCTCAACTCTTGACCTCTGTTCAGATTTACATGTTCCTCACTGGTGCATAGAGCAGCTGGATGCAATAAGTAGTGGGGGGTTAATGAGGAATCCTAAAAGGTTGTGTTTAGGTTGCAGTATGCAAATAGTGCAATTAGCAGGGAAAAAAACCAAACACATCAACTTGTTTGCTTGAAATTTATAAAGAACTAGACAGATTTGAAGAACACATTATGTCAGATTTTACCATTATGCTGTCATTATGTTGCTTTTGATAACCAGTACTGGGCAAATCCAAATCCAGAAGCCAAGATGCTCCTAGAAGATTGCTAAACATTCTCAGCTCTAATGACAACAGGAGCTCTCTGAAGATGATGTCTAGTCCTATAACCTGTAAGAGCCAGAATCTCAAGTGACTGTATCATAACAATGTCACTTTTATACAGCTTAGTCTCTGCTTTATCATTAAAATGGTACATAAGTTGTAAAATAATTAAAAATGAGCCACAGTGAAGTCTGCTATAAACATTTGTGCTTCAGTGCTAATTGCTTCCATTATAAATACTGCACACCAGCTTCTCCTCTGTGCAACTTTAGTGAATACATATAGTTGCACTAGGGATAAATTATACTTAACTACCTTTGCTTGGTCAAACAAAACTTTATTGCTGTGGAGTGATTAAAAATGTTCTAATCTCCATCACTGCTGTCTTATAGTGAAAAGGAATAGAGTGAATGTAGTATAGGTGTAGAAGTGGTTACATCAACACTGCAAAGCTCTTGTCCAGGTATCATTCTACTCTATGAAGAGCACTGATCTACTCCTGGATCAAATGTGTCCAGGAGTGGGAATCTGACAGATAGTAAAGTTGTTTAAAATGCGTTATGGAGCTGTATAAAGAAGCATCATGTCTTAACCCACACAGCTATACTTACAGATGTTGTCTATGTTATTTGCTATAAAGTTGGGCCATAAACAGTTTCCTTTAGTTATGTTCTGTTCTTTCATATGGTACCTTCACTGAGCAGCTCAGCACAAGACCTGTGTAGCTCTGTAAAGTGAACAAGTAAGTCTTGAAGCCTTTTGGCTTCATTACTCTCCTTTCTCTGATCTCTGAGATTCCCTTATTACTTGACACACTGTCCTTGTTTTCTAAATGCTTTCTTCTCTCTGCCTCACCATCCCTTTTCCATCTCTCCCTATTCCCAGAGTTTTTGCCTGTCTATTCCTCTACAGATTTTTTTCTTGCACCCCTGAGCTTCACATCACCCTATGCAGATTTAGAGCTTGCCCTGCTCTTGCTGTGCCTCTGATGTCCTGCACTTGAGAGGACTGAACTGCCACTTAGCCAGAAGCAGGACTTCACTCTTGTCAGTTCCAAGATGCTTCAGCAGCTGGGTTTTTTCTTGCAGCTACTGCAAAGTCTGGCAAAGAGGCAGCTCTGTCCAGCTGTTCTGGGGAAAGTGCAGCTAAAGTTTGCCAAGATACGTGTTCTGGCTTAGCAGTACCTTGAAATTTTAAGCTAGACAAAGCATTGCAGTAGAAGCAACTCCTCTGGTGACACAGCTCTGATATTTCCTTATCCACAATTTTTTTCCTCTGGTAGTTCCATGACTGCAGTTTGGTTGTGGCATTATGTGAAAGAAAACTCTTTAATTAAGAAAAGCTAAAAGTTTAAAAAAAAAAAAAGTAAAAACTGAAGAAATCTTACAGATAAGGAGATTTTGTTGCTTCCAGAGATGTATTTTAAAGCTCATAGACTTGTTTGGGTTTTGCTCAATATCTATGAGCTGAACATGGTGTACTTGTCAAAGATAAACTGTATTCTGGGAAATAAGATGTCTAGGGGGTCCAGGAACAGTTTTGGAGCTTTGTCACTTAAAAATAACGACAGACAGTAAAGGCAACTTCAGAGGAATAAAAACCAAAATAATTTGGGCTTTGCAACTTTCACTGGATGCAAACAAAGATCAGTGGTGAGCTTTGTTTTGTTTTCATATCTCATTCCCAGTTTGAGATTTGGACAGATGCTTGCTTTGCCAAGGACATATCTCATTTCAGGGTTTAAGCCAGGCAGGAAATTTCTCTTCCTGTTTTCTGACTTTTGTGGGCTTCCTCCCACTCCTTGGGGGCTAAATATGGAATAATGCATCCCCTCTTACAGCAGTGCCCAACTTTCTAGCCAAGATCAGGCTTGTTTCTATTCTGTTAATGAGACTACTCAAACTCCTGAGGTTCATAATTCTCTTAACTTATAATTAAGTAATTTGGTTTCAGTCCTGATAGATGTATGCACGCAAGCCTGCACAGAGCAGAACAAGGAATAGCTAAAATGCCTGGCAGTATTTTGACACCAGCCCAAAGAACATGCTAAGCCCATGGCCCCCATGGGGATTCTCAGAGTCCTGGGTGGCACTGAGGGAGCCCATCCCTACCTTGGAGATGGGCATGGACTTAATGAGATGAAACTAGTTTTTTGCAAAACTTCCAAAGTCACTAACCTGGGCTCCAGACACAACTTCAGGAGTCTCAGAAGACTATACCTCAGTGTACTCATTAAAATAACTCATATTTATTTTTTATATATATACACACACACCAGCAGGGATGACTTCTCAGCTAGGACTGCTCTGTTGACTTCAATGGTATCGTCTTGCTTTACATCATCTTAAACTGGTTTGTCCTTTTACTGCCATAAGAAAAGAGAACTAGATCACGAAATAAACCTGCCTTTACCAAATTTCACTCTAAGTTTATTTAGATGGTGAATAAAACTCTGTTGACAGTGCTTCCTTCATTGCTTAAATTTCATACTTTCTTTCCATGATCTGCAAATCTTCCTAGTGCCCTTATGATGCTGCCATAGAGAACCATTGTAGAAATTCCAATAGCAAGGAAAACAGGGTAAAACACAAGCAAGGAAAGCCACAGTTACAGCTTCATTTACATCACAGACCACAGGTTCTGGAACATTAACCAGCTCTGTTAATCAAATTTAATATTGACTATTTTTTATCACATATCACACTATCCCTTTGCCATTGACAAAAGACCGTCCACTAAAAGGAAGCTGAAAGCAATTAACTTCTAACTTCTCATTCTATGACTGTGTTCTACCAAAAATTTAGAACTGCCTCTCTTTTATAATGTTCCATTAAAGAGCAAAAACAAACCAAATTTTATTTCCGGTGTCAAATAAAAATGTTGTGTTACTTAATGTTTTGCTATTTATTTAATTTGATCAAAAGATTTGGAAATTGTATTTCAGTCAAACTCAAACTTAACACTGTCACATATCATCTTATAACAAGTCTGAGAGCAACAGTGTGCACATAATAAAAATATTTTATAATCTGCCATAAAGAAGAGGTGGCAAGTGTAAAATCAGTCAGCAGTATAACAACAGAAGCAATAGACCTGACCAAATTGAACACTTCAGTTGCACTTACTATTTTTAAAGTTAAGGGAGAAATCTAGACTTTCTCTCTTACCCCAAAGTTAATATGAGTGGAGTTTTATCTTGTTTTCTCCACTCCCAGCAAAGGATGTTTTCACTTAACCTTTACTTAATCATTGCAACATTAAATGAACCATTAAAAAAGCTGAGCTCAATGCTTACAGCTCAGGAGGCTTTTAGCAACAATTGCACATATTGACCTAGCTGTACAGATTCAACTACAAAACTTTAGTTTCTCCCTTCTCTCTGTCTTTGGGACAATTCAGAGCTGGCTGAGTCTTCCACCAGTACCTTGCACACTGATGCCTGAAGCATGGAAAATGGAAAATAAGTCCACTAAACATATTGGGAATTTGACAGTAATGAAGAGTTTGAGATTAGAGTTTCAAGAGAGTTCATCTTACACTTTAAGGTAAATTTATCACATGCTGGATTTCTTTGAAAATCTGGTTTATAGAGAAACTTATGCCAGAGGTTTACAGAGCAACTATCACATAGATATTGTTAACTGTAAGATTTGTGTATCACTGTCTATGATTCTATACGGATATCTTATACATCACCCCCAAAATTCTATCTGTTAATTCCTTCACTAAACATAGCAAGTGTTGGGGTAGTGGAAGATCAGTGGACTTTTGAGGTACACAGACCTCACTCACAATTCCATAGATGCTATAATCACAGAAAATTAGTAGATTGTGGACTTGGGGTGAACCCATCCCCTTAGCACAAGACTAGAGTTTAGGCAGTTAAAGAGGGGATGTTTGTCATTGTTCTCCTTTCAATGCCAATCTTGTAGGTATATCATTGTAAAATTTTATTTTACTTTAATTTTCCTTTTTCAGGACAACCCATCAGAAACAAATATGGGCAAAGCTTCACTTTCACTGAGGGAAAGGTCAATACTCAGGA
Organism: Brachypteracias leptosomus; assembly: GCA_013401335.1. Lineage (NCBI taxonomy): Eukaryota > Metazoa > Chordata > Aves > Coraciiformes > Brachypteraciidae > Brachypteracias > Brachypteracias leptosomus. The sequence goes on from VYZX01015667.1 coordinate 6,491, forward strand.
AAACAGAAAATTTATGCAATTGAGCAATTTTTAGTAAAACCTGAATCTGTTGCAAACAGTAGGTTTTGTCTCTGTTTTTCCACAAAGTACAGATATAAACATTCTCAATTACTTTTCTGAAATAAACACACTTTATTTACTGGGAGATGCCTCATTCTTCTTTCCAGCTGCAAATCTTCTACAAGACACTGGGACAAGTGTAGCCCTGCCATCACTCTTGTGATTTTAAGAGGCTAAATGAGTCCATTATGACTACCATGTGCTTGCCAAACCATTTACACTTGTTTACTAAGGTACATAGCGATTTACTGCATCTCAAGAGAAAATTACCACTCATTACTTCATGCATCAGATTATAGCTAAATTATTGTTCTCATAGTACAAGTCTCATGTATTATTCAAATTCTAACCAGTGCATTAGCTCTGCCACTCAGCCAATATTACAGCTAAAAATAGATAGTACATGTCCTAATTCAGAATATGTTTAACATTACTACCAATGGCATCTCAGATTTCGCATGTGTTCAGATTTCACATCTTTGACCTTCAAGAGAATTTGAAGAGTGAAAGTCAGTAGTATGTAATTGTGGTAAGAGTAAATGAAAGCCTGTAGTTTCTGGCCACATTGAACCAGCTGGCATGTGCAGTTTTGTATGATTTACAGTGGAGGAGATAGTTATATTTATTTGAACTGTTTGTATTCGACTTCTTGGAAATAATACAGCACATAGACAGGAATAACCATATACCACAAGTAGCCAAGTCAAAATTAGAATGGTATATTTAAAACTTTTTCATATTCACAGTAAAAAATTGCATTTGAATTTCAGCATCTGCCTGAAAAAGGTTTACTTCGGGTACTGTGAGTCTACATAGAAAGAGCTAAGGGAATATTAACCTTTCTCCCTTTTGAATACAATCAATACTGTTTCAAGTACTCCTTTGTCCCATAATATAGCCATACATTTGCCTTCATCCTCCCTTGTTTCCTCCTGTTCTCTTCACTCAAATCAGCACTGAAGTTAAGAGCTGGAAAGATTTCAGCCCCAAATGGGAGTATTCTTGTAAGAAGAGATGGTCCTCATTGATTTATATTGTTTCTGATGGAAGAGTTCCTCTATACTATATGTATCTGGCCATCCAGTACAAAGCTAGTTCTACTTACATTATAGCCTAGATTCTGAACCACAGTATCATCTGAAGAGAGCCCAAACCAAGGTATAAACAGAGATAGACAAAGCACACAAATGGATATCATTCCCAGACACTTACTTCTGGAAGGAGTAACAAATTTTCCTAACTCTTTGCTTTTTCTACTAGCATCTTTCAAACCACAGCTCAGTTTTTGGCACACATACAATTTCATTCTGACAGAGCGCACATCAGAAATTTTATCATTTAAAATACAGTTCTTATTCTCTGTTGAAAGTCTTTTTTCTTAGGTCTGCTCTAAGGACTTAAATTGGACATAAATGACCTGCAGTAGGACCAAAATGTCCTAAATTGGCTTTATATAAGTAAAAATTAAGCCTAGAATGTTTAAAATAAATGCTCATCTAGACACTGATTTAGTAAGAAATGGTTCTACATACATTAATCAACCTATTCAGCTTCAAGTTTAGACACATTATTAGAGGTGCTCTTCTGAAGATGGAATTGGCCTGTGATCTGTTTATAATCCCTTTTAGGGTTCTTTTGTGTTCATTTCCCTTTTTCATTTAACTTCCCCATTATTCTGAAAATTTAGGGGCTAGAATTAATGAGAACTGTCCCACAGTGCTTCAAAAGATTCCAAATCCAACAGCTCCTGCCAAGGTTAAAGATGAAAAGTGAAAACAACTCCATTGTATTTTCACCTTCAGAGTCCTTCTTGCATGCCTAATTTGCCATAGTTCCCCACTGTACAACAAAGTACTTGCTGCATTATTATAAAAGTCAGGCTTTGTTATCTGTAAGAGCTACACCATTTAAACCACTGTTTAGGTAACAGATAAATCAAAGAATAGAATAGAATATAGAATGTTGGTGCTACCCTCTCTAACGTTTATTTAAATGGGAAACTCAGGTAACTGAGTACTTTCATAAAATAATATATAAGCTGCCTGGACCCTCAGGCTATGTATCTATTGTCTCTGGAAAACGTGTACATATTCTTTCTGCAATATGGTATCATACACATTTGTGGGGTGAGGAGGATTTTTTTTGGCCATTTCATCACCTATGGTATGTATTTTGCATCCTTCATGATGAATAAAGTAAGGAGGTCACTCCCTGAATCAGGACTTACTTATGGCCAAGAGCAAATCCATTCTTGTTTGTGACAAACAAGTAGGTTAATTTATGGCAAATGATAATTGCACCGTAAAGTTTCCAACAGGAAAACCTGAGGCTACCACTTGGGGCAGCCTTTTTCTCCTGTTGGGAGTTGCTTCCCTAGAATCTTATTTCATCTCTGGTGCAGGTTTTCTCTAGCTTACAGAAATGCATAGTAGTAGATCAAAGGGGTAGATTAAATTGGTTGTTATTGAATAATAAAAGCTGATTCTCTAACTCTTGACAAGTAGTATTGTCAAAGAGCTGAAGGAGAATTGAAGGCTACGGTTGACATTTATTTCTGTGTATAAAGCCTCATACACCAGTTCTTGATGATGTGAGCTCTTATCTATGCAGTAATATGTTTTGCACGAAGGACATTGAGACAAGTTGACGTGCCCAAAGATTTATTTGCACAGTCTATAACTCATAGCATACATCAACTCTATCAGTAAAGGTTACTTTAGGGAAAAATAAAAAACAAAAGGGAAAATTTGCCAGTAGCCAGATAAAAAAAAAGAAAAGCAGTGTTGTCTCCAGGACAATGTCCTGCACCAGGCATCTTTCCTCTAAGGCTCTTCCCAAAGTAAGTATACCATTGTGCTTGGAACTCAATCAAGCAACCCACTAGTCATCCTACTGTTATTGTTAGCACTGAACAGAGCTCTGAGGCTGGTGCTACATGATAAGCTATCAACCAGCTTTGTGCAGGCGTATTATTGGGTGGTGTAAATGAAAAGTTACAACTAAGGTGTAGGAAAAATGGGGAAGTTAGGGTGTCTATATATCAGTAATGCTGTGCATTTAGACATGTTTGCAACCTTCAAAATGAAGAGGCCTCCTTTAAGGCCTTTTAGATTTTTCTCCAAAAGTGCTCACTAGTAAAAGTGGAAACTGAAATATTTTTTCCTTATGCAATTTATTTACATATGTCAATACTGACCTCATCCAAGAGGCATTTGAGTGAATGGTGTTTATAGTTTTGGTTTGATATTTCTGAGCAAAATCTGGCAAAAAATTTTGGTAAACATCAAGGTTTTTTTAAACAGGACAAAGGGTTATTTAAAAGCATTTACTTTAGGTGAAGTAGGAATCATTATTAGTACCATAACTCTTTTAAAAAGAACTGGATATCTTTGACATCCATGCTCAATACTAACATTGAGGGTATTGTAACTTCACATTTTGGTTACACCTTAGTTGTAACNTGAAATCAGGATAACTTGCTTGGTGGAGTAACTTGAATTTCTTGGTGCAAATCAAGAGGCTTTCGCTGATTTCAGTGGAGCTACACTGACAAATGCATCTCAGATAAAGCCACAGGAGCAGGAAAAATAACTCTTAATTTCAATTAATGTTGTTTGGAATCTTCAGAGTCCAGAAGCCTTCAGTATCTCTAGGCTGCCCTTGAAAATCTTTTTTTTTTCCTTGCTTTTTAGATCTATAAATTAAAAAGTTGCAGTTTAATAAATATATTGTAAAGTCTTCAACCACCTTAAAAGGTCAAACTGCCACAAAAAAATTAGCAAGAAGCAGTTGCTCTTGCACAAGTGAGAAACACAAGAGTCTCAGCAGTATTTTTGCCTTTTCAGGATAGGCAGGCAAACTAACTGATAAACAGATTTGAAATTAATTGTAGATTTCATCATTTAGGAAGCAGGGCCTTCAAAGCATTATCTTGCACAGACAAGGGTAGAGCTCTTAGCAGACCTTTAAATACCACCTAATGAAGTGGCTGAGTGCCAAGGGGCAGAGAGGGCTCCCTTACTGTCAGTTGTTGAGAAACAACAACCCAGAGACCAACATACAACCTAAAGCTTTGCTTTCTTTTGCTGCCCTGCTGTCTATTTTACTGGCATCACACCCTGGAATTCTATTACACTTGTCTGCTCTGAAATGCAACCAGGGATAAACACTTCAAATGTTTAAAATAAAAATCTGCTTTGCAGTCCATCTTCTCAGTCACTCAGAACACGACTGAACAGGAACATTTTCAAGAACCAGGCACAATGTAAGAAACAGTAGCTGTGGAGGATGGCCAGCTCTATCTGGCAAATAGAGTCAGGAACAAAATCCTGTGTATAGCTCTCATCCCATGGGCAGTGTTCAGACCCCAGCTAAAACTCCAAATTAATTTGATTTGCATGTATGTTTTCTACCATTCACAAGACATTTTCTATATGAGAACTGGATAAGATGGAAATTATATTATTGTGTGTCCCAAAAGGCTGACCTTGACATATATGAATGAATGTAGTATAAGAAATACAGCTAAGTATAAAACAAATGTCTATCCGGGAACTGCACAGTCATACACCTAGTCACAGTCACTGTAGGAAAATAAGACATGCCTTGCATTACCACAAACACAAGTGGGCTATATCTCTTGAGTATCCGTTCCTATTCTCAACAAATGAATGCTGCTCTGTGTTATGAAATGCTTCTGCTTTCTATCCT
>VYZX01015668.1:0-17685 GCA_013401335.1 Brachypteracias leptosomus
TTTAAGGTCCCTTCCTACCTTGATGATTCGATAAATATCTTGCAGCATCCACTATTCTCAAAAGTAAGATTAAATCCAGATTTCATTTCAAATAGTATATTCAAGACTTACAAAGACTTGAGAAACCTCAAGCCACAGTAGTTAAGATTGAAGATCATGTCAATTTTTAGATAATTTCTCAGAACAGCACAGGACATTACCTTAAGAGCTGTACATAAATGAGGAGGGATAAGGAAGGAAAAGCAACAGAGACAAGCAGCATTACACAAGGATAATGTGCAACCAGATCTACATATGTTTCTGCTGCCTGCTGTCTTCCATCCATCCTTTGTTTTGACTCTCCTGTGCTTTCCTCTTACAGCAGTGTTGAAGCCTAGACCCTGGTTCCACCCAAGTCCTTGGTTCCAAGGACAGCACCCTAGTACAGCTGGGATTTAATAAATCAGGAATTTAATAAATGTCTTCAAATGTAGCAATAGGGTACCAAAATTATTTGTACATTTCAGCTGTCAGATTAAAAATCCAAAGCTTCTTTGGCCATATCTTACCAGCAAGCGTGAAAAAACAACCATACTTGGGAAAATGCAGCCAGTGCACAAATAATTTAGTGTTTTCCTTTAATTTCAGATGCTTCTACTGCATCACTTCAGTTAACACTGAAACAAATAAAACATAATGGATAGGAGTGACAGCAAGGGCCAGAAACAAGAAGGCTTAATAACTAGGAACAGCTTCTATGTGTAGGGTAGCCCTACAGCACCATGAACCAACACAGAGCTGCAAGAAAACTTCACTTTCCTCTGGCTGTCAGCATGGTACAAGGGGAGCGCACTGCACCACATTGCTTCACAGACAAAATACTTCATTAAAACCCAGACAGCTCTAAATAACACGTGGAGATTTATTTCAAACATCATTTGGCAGCTGGTTCAGTATCCTTGCATGATGAGTTGCAGATTCAAAGAGCCACATCTAGTTTGTATTACTCAGAAGGCTACAAGTCTAGAGTGTACTGGAAGCAACTTGACATTAGCACACTCAATCCAGGCCAAGTAAGCTTTGGGGAGATGTGAAAATCCACATCCAATACTCAGGTTGGCCATGTCAGGAGAGAGCCCTATCATTAAAACCAAGGAATTTTACAGAAGCAAATCATCTTAATAAGACAGCCTTTACAATCCCATGAATCAGGACTGTGCGCATGAATGCATGTGTGTAAGCAGAGGGAGGATATGTAGGCAACTACTCTTAACTTTTTTTACATGAATGCATGGTATGCACTTGCAAAAACACACTGATTAGACAGTTAAAAGAAATAGTTAAGAGTATTAACTGAAATACTTGCTGTAGAGTTCTGATGAATTGGTAAGTGTGGAATACTTCCATATTTTCATCTGATTTCAAGGAAGGCCTTGTCCAGTCATCAGTTCACTGGTTTGGGGTAACCAGATTAAGGAACAAATCTATTGCAATTTAAAATTCTGCTTTAGTTTTCAGAAAGAGTCAACATACACCACTAAGTAAATTTGAAATGTTATCTACAATGTTTAAACAAGCTACTGAGAAATAGCCCCCACAGAATACTTATCTACTTAGAAGGATCATTTAATTCCTCACAACACTTCAAAGTACAGCTGCCTTTCTGTCCTATCTAAATGTGATAACAGCCTAAGAGTATAAAAGCAAAGCCCTTCAAACACATCCTCAGCTAGGCTGTAATAGCTCCATCAAAATCAACAGTTATGGTGCTGAGAATCTGTCCTGCTGTCTCCTAATATTCAAACTCAAGAGTCAGATGTTCGCCCTCTGACTTACACCACTTCTCACCCCAATACTTTGGGAATTTTCCCTCCCCCTGAACATTCTCTCCACAACAATAGCTTTTGCCAAAACCATTATTGCCAATGAGGAAAAGACAACGAGCAGTGTCTGGCTGTGAGACCACCTCCTCTTCAATCACTTCTGTGTGGAGATAGAAGGGGTGAATGAGAAACAACAAACCACTGAGTCCAACCACACACTGCAGTGCTGAATGTAGCACAATTGCACATCCAGAGATAATCCTGCTGTTCCTCTGACCACAGAACCACCCTCAAAGTCAGTGGGAGTTTCCCAAATGAGCACAGCTATACAAGAAGAGAACAGCCTAAGTATGCAGACATTTCATCATTTCACCTGAGAATCTGTAGCTGCACTTCGGATGATTTTCTCACGATTTATATTCCAGATATGCAGAACCCCATCTTCCATTCCACTCCCTGTAGCAAGGACTTGGGACTGCCAAGGACACCAGTTCATAGCCTAAAAGAAAGAAAACAGACACCAGGACAGCCAAGGAGGGGAGGTTAGGCTGGAAAAACAGAGTAGGTTTTGCTTAAAAGCCTAATTGGAAAAAAGAACTGCAAAAGCACACAGAATATACACACAGAGCGATGTCAGATCCCAAAACTCCAAATGCTGCTTCCCTTGACACTACTTCACAATAGCCTACACTGTCCCACATATGCTCATAAAATTCCAGCTCCTCTGCTTACCTTTCACAGGCCATAGACTCATACCGCAGTACCAGAAGAACCCAGCAGGATAGAATCTTTCTGCCTAAGACAAGCCATCACAGAAGCCTAACCAATGTGACTTACAGGCCTTACAGGAGACCCCGTTTCTTCTGAGATATTTCCAGGATATGCCTAAGGCTCAGAGACTACCTGAAAAAAAGTCTACTAAAAACTCAATTCTACCTGTTTCAATAAACAACTCTTTAACTCCAGTGCTTCAGGCCAGCCTCAGACTCTTTTGGGAGGATAAACAGCTTAGAAATGCTGGGCCACCATTCCTCTTATTGCTAATGCCTGTCATCTCTCCTACACAGACTGGGACTTCATAAACATGAAGAATCTTAAAATGTCTCCAGTTTAAAGGAGGGGTTTGTTCATCTTATTTTGTCCCCTCCCCCATCCTGCTGAGAAGCAGAGTGATGGAGCAGCTTGGTGTGCACCTGGTGTCAACCCACCAAACCAAGAGAACAGAATCGAACTGCCAGTGTTTGCCATATTAAGGTTTTCAGTAATTCTAGTGCTGTGAGTGGGAAGGAACTGGGCTCTTGAGAATCCTGACTGAAAGGACATTTTTCCAGTTGGCATAAAAAGAAACCATAATTATTTGCTTTTGACACAGAAGCTGGAATTTGCTTTACTAAAGACTAAGAAGCCAACAAAATTTTGTGACAGGTTAATTTATGATACTGAAAATTATTTATGAGTTCATGATGATGTGCTGTTTGACTATTTTTAACCACAGGAATTAGCATGTAATCCCAAAGTATCAATTGTCCACAGTGAAATTTACTGTAAGAATGCTGCTCTTATTTTAGTAACAATTACTATTAACACGTCTTTTTTTCTACTTATACAGATGATATTTTAACTCTATCCTAATGTTAGAATGAACTGGTTAGTTTCAAACCTCACAAGATAAATAAATGTTATCTCACCCAAATCTGTCAACCATAACTGTAGTTCACAGGTGCATGCTGAATTTTACCATCAATTTCTATCCAGATCTGTAATACAAGTTTCTGTTGTTTTCACTCCTTCGACCAAGCTGAAATGCAAATTGAAACTAATGCTTACTGTACAAGGTTACACCACTTGGCATTGGCAGGATGTTCCAGTTGCATCCTTCTAACTTAACCCACCCCCAGCACACTGCTCCAGCAACAGCATTTGATTAACTGGTGGTTCAGATGGTATCCTTGTACCTCACTACACTTAGCAGACCTAAACAATTAAAGGCCAGAGCATCACAGAGCCACTAAGATGATTAAGGGAGTGGAACACCTCTCTTATGAGGAAAGGCTGAGGGAGCTGGGTCTCTTTAGCTTGGAAAAAAGGAGACTGAGGGGTGACCTTATTAATGTTTACAAATATGTTAAGGGAGAGTGTCAGGAGGACAGAGCCAGGCTCTTCTCAGTGGCATCCAATGATAGAACAAGGGGCAATGGGTGTAAGCTGGAACATCAGAGGTTCCACATAAATATGAGAAGAAACTTCTTCACGGTGAGGGTGACAGACACTGGAACAGGCTGCCCAGGGAGGTTGGAGTCTCCTTCTCTGGAGATGTTTAAAGCCCGCCTGGATGCGTTCCTGTGCAACTTGGTCTAAGTGATCCTGCTCTGGTGGGGGGGCTTGAATTGGTGATCTTTCAAAGTCCCTTCCAATCCCTAACATTCTGTGATCCTGTGAAATCAAAATAAAACTACCTCTAGTGTTCCTGTCCAGAGATACTAGTTTCATTTTGAGTTTAACAATAAAGTTGCTATTATTTCTGCATTTAAGTAAAAGAGAAGACTATCATAGGATTTTAAAAACATAGAAGCATCTATCATAAAAATGTCTCCCCTCAGCCCCTTCAAGTGCAAGTCAAAAGATCTGAAACAGGAAGTGGGAGAAAAAAAAAAACACAAAAGAATGTACTTGATCTTTCTCATCTGAGTTCCCATATTGAAATGATCCCTCAATATAAAATATTCACCAGCTGGTATAAGATTCATCCTTGGCAAAGCAAGGTAAACAATTTCAATCTCCTTAGGATGTGGGGGCAGCAATGAGCTGGCCTTCCCTTGTCAATACACTGCTAGAGGTGTGCAACTCTTAACAGCTGTGTTTCACTGTGCATCTGGAAGGACAAACACAGTCTTGATATCAGTGGAGAGGCAGACCAAACTACATGCCCTCTCCCCAGCACTGGGCAGGCTATGATTTTTTGAGTCCAGACCCACTGGAGACAACACCACTTCAAGTTCAGGCTTTGCACAAATTCAGAGACACAGCCTCCATGCCCTAGAGAAATTCTGCAAGTGGTGACAGTTTTCAGGAAGGAGAGTAAGAGCCAGAGACTAAAGAGGCAGGCTGGATCCCCTTGGACTCTTTTCCTGACATTACAGTAAATCTACATATGATTTCTGAGATGGCTGATAAGTAGAAGGACAGGATAATTGCCTCTGAGCAAAGCCAAGGAAAACAGCTAAAATGAATAGGACACTTGTCTAAGTAAAAACAGCAGAACTCTTTCTGGGAACACACTATATCACTCACCTGCTCAGAATATAATGATTCCAACTCAGAGCTCCAACTACACACAGGTGACCAAGCATATTTCTCAACCTCTTTTTGGTTTCAATGTCCCACAGCTGCCAATCCAAAACAAACAAGAAATACAAATTTAACAAAGAAAAAAGATTTTTGCTCTCCTGATTTGTTTGCAAATAAGCCACTGCCCAGTTCTGATTTGACATATGGAAACCTCAAGCTCATTCATTTCACAAGTAAGGCAAGAAGGAGTATTTCCAAATTTTGGCACCTGTATCAGTGATGGTGAAGTCTGACAGGAATGAAGAGAATACACATCTCTGAGCTCAGAGCTATTTCTTCACGTCAGTATTTGGCAGTCCATACTTGAAAGCACTGGTCTTCAGTATCTTCAGTACCTCCACTAACTGAGGACTGTAGCAGGTAGGCCCCTATATTATCCAGCATCTCAGCCAAAGTCCCACAGAAATCTTTGTATAGAACTGTTCTATAACAGCAGGCTGAGAGGTGTGTGTATAATCAGATTGAAGACAAATTCTCATGTGTGAATCCATAAGGAGAGTTTTGGATTGAGTTCTCAAGGTGTTGATCACTAGAATGATCTTAGCAAAAGAGATACATGAAAAAATAGCCTGTGATGATAATTTAGTGCAAGGGCTCCGCTTAGTAGTGGAAAAAAATGAGATTGTCTCTGGACAACTAAATCATTAATTCTGCTGCCAGAGAGGTCATGGAGTTTCCTTCTCTGGAGACCTGCAAAACACGCTTGGACATGTTCCTGTGCAACCTGCCCTCGGAGAACCCGCTTTAGAGGGAAGGTTGGGCTAGATGATCTCCAGAGGCCTCTTCCAACCCCTACCATTCTGTGATTCTTTGTAATTCAGCCATCAGCTTTTTAGTGACTAAAGAGACTCCATTACATATAGATAATACTGAACGTCACTAAGCCATTCAGTAAAGTACAGCATGATACAGGGAAGTGCAACATATTGTCTCCAGTAGAGTTCCTCTGTAATTTAGTCAAAATTTTTCCATTTGTTTCCTAAAAAAAAAACAACCATCAGCAACAAAATGTCTTGTGACCACTTTAGCTAAAAATGGAGAAAGACCAAAAAAGTTAATTTTCTAGTACTTGCACTTCTCCATCACTGGTGCCAATTGCAAGGCAAGTTCCTTCTTTTATCCAAGACAGAGATGAAATGTATTTGTAACTGGAATTCAAATCAATGCTTTTGATCGCTTGAAGAGCTCCTCCATTCCAGATGTATGTAACAGGTCCTACAGCAAGAGCAATGAGATTTTCAAGGCTCCAGTCCAGTATGTTTAGATCTAGAAGAAAGCAATTAAATACTACTGCAAAATAATTGTAGGTAATAGGATGGGGTGATGGGGGGTATGGTTTAGGGGAAAGGCTTTTTTTTTTTTTTAATATCTATGGAAAAACTTCAAGAGAATGTTTCTATAAAACCTTTACTAGCAAGTATTCCTCTTAAATGAAGGAGAGTATCTCTAACAAACTAAGGTCTTCATTAAGACTAATCTCCACAAACTGGTATGTTTACATAGCGGGATCTGACTTACAACTCCCCACCAGAAATGTTTAATCTATCACCCTGCACTTCAGGTCAGCACATTGCTCACTCTAATTTCTGCCATCAGAAATTAGGCTCCTCCACCAACAGCTACAGTTCCAAAAACACCCTTGTTCCAAAGTAATTCTTGCTATTAAGAAAGACATAGAAGAGAGTTTATATGCTACAATTTCACCTACATCCTTGGGTTAATGACAACATTTACCCTGCACATGGTAGAAAAAAAAAAAATGCAGAAAGGAATTAGGGAATTCTGATCCTTACCTTCAGAGCTTGCTCAGCAAGCATATGACACACTGTTTCCACTGCCCCTGATGCCAGGCACGTTGCACTTGGAGATCTTAACAAAGCAAGTCACTACAGAGATTAGCCTCAGAACAGCCTGCTATGTCAAGCAGGCCAGAGGAAGTTGGTATACAACATTTAATATCAACCCGGGACATTCTCCCATGTCAAAGGAAATCCTCAGCTGTACATTTAGGGCAGCTTAAAAGCAATTTTGCATGACACCTGAAGCACAGAAGGTTGTTACTATAGCCCAAGGTCTGACATTGTATTTTGGTAACTAAAATCACTCTGAAGAACAGCTGAATCCATTAGTCAGCTCTTTGACTACAGTCCTGGTTGTTGCAGCCAAAAATCACTTTCAAAAACTTGTGTTAAAGCTACTAGTCTTGGGACACACCTTGTGCACAACCAGTGTAAATCATACAAACAAACCTTTGTCCTGTTCATAGATATATACTTGCAAATAGATGTTGAAAAAATATCCACAGGGACTATTTTGAACACTTGCACGTACAGAGTTGTTAGTTTGATCTTATGAAGTGTTAAAACATGTATAGACTAGAGAATCATGTGTGTCCATGTGTAACCTGTGCATGTTTAATCTTTGCCTGTGCACCACCAAAGACATAAATGAGAATTTAGTTCAGAAGGTATCTATCATCAAAACAATAAACGATGTCACTGATCTCTTGTTTTGGGAGACATTTCAAAACCTGCTCAATAAAGTTGCTGCTGTGTTGACTGGCTGCTGGATATCCAAGGCTGACAGATGAAACATTTAACTTTAATTAAGCAGAAGTAAGTATACTGTTTTGATCTGAAAGTTGTATTGAGATGTAGAACTGAAAGAAACTGCATAAGAGTTAGGTAGTATTGACTCTAGGGTTTGATTAGTCATGTCTCCATCCTGTGACAAGCAGTTTTCAAAGATGTACCCTTATAAGAAAAATGACATCATGCATATGTCCTCCAGAGTTTCCATTTTAGGTAAAGAGGACGCACCTTCACCATTTTTCTTGAAACATAAACAAGAATTCCCCAAATCTGCAAAAACCACCACAGAGAAGAAATTAACTTACAGTAATCATCACGCAAGCCAGTAACATGAAGCCTCACTTCTGGCTCCAATGATGGTACGGAAGACTTCATGGTGACAACAGCTCTAAACTCATTCTGGGTCCTCTCCTGGCACCCTGTATTTGAAGATTTGTCACACACAAATCAGTAATGCAAAACACCACCAGTTTTTCTTAGGCCTAAGCCTTTCACATTCTTACTATATTTGTCTCTCCATGGCCCAGAGGAGGCCAGAGTCTAATTTATCCTAGGTAGGCTCAAAACACTAGACACACTAAACTAGGTGAAAGCCACCCTTCACCACCTCTTTCAAACCTCCATGGAGTTAGTCAGCTAGAACAGAGAATAAGGTCTGCTATATTTTGTTTAAATTCTACCACAGCTCAGTACAGAACATGGGTTTCTTTGTCTTTTTCACTTTAGTTTTCTATTAAAGGGTTTTAGTAGCAGAATGTTTCATACGTGCTCTCCCACTTCAAAACTCTCTCAAATAGCAATTACCTTTTTTGCTTTCTGGTGTTAATTTCCCACTAAAAGGTCTCCCCCACCAATAACTAACCACAGGAAAAGGTTTTTAAAGCACACGCGCTTTGATCACAGCATGCTAAGCTTGTGACAACACGTAAGTGAGAAAAAAAAACAAATACAAATATGAGCAAGCAGAAGAGTCATCTTTTGTGGTCACTGTCTACATCATGCTGCAAGGACTTTTAAACATTAAAGAAAAAAAGCCAGACCATTAATACTATGAATCCTTTATTTTAATGTGTAAGAAATTATCTTCCAATATTGTGCAGAGCAGAAAGCCGGAACTGCACATTTCTGCCCTTTTCTCTATATTTTTTACTTCCTTTCTTATTTGCTCTCCAGGGAGGAGCATTTAGAATGAATATCAAAAGTTTCAGAGGCAGAATAATTATCTCTACAACTAACCCTCTCTGCTCAAAATAATTCAACATATTGACAAAGTTTTTGTACTCTGTAACTTAAATATGCACATAAACATTCTATATGGAGGAGTCCAATGAGGAAGTCCAATGAGAAACTGTGGAGAACTTAATTCACACAGTCCTTTCCCAGTCTGTCCTGAATCTTCTCCCTCAATCCAAAATTCATTTCTGCCAGACAACAAACGTTTCCCCTTTCAGCTGTGGTACCCCCTCACTCTCCAAATAAAGACTGAAAATGAGTAAGAAGTGGACCACAGTGATTTTTCTTCAGCATCTAAAATTTTGTGGAGTTAAAGAATCAAGCAGGCTTGCAGACCTGTCCAATGGGACATGTAACACTGCATTCTAGCCCTTAAAAAAGGCCTAATGCCACCGAAATGAGATTTCACTGCACAGAAATCTGTTTCAAATATCTAGATCTTTAATTATCTTTTAAAAACTTTACCAAACCTTTCTGAACCCAACCAAGTAAAATAATTCAAAAAAATTAAGGCACTTAGTTGTAATAGTTGTATGAATAGGCAACACTTCTGAAACACTCAGAAAATGTTTCTCCTCTTTGATATTGGTAGTTGGTATCAAGTGGTGAAATATAAAGGATGATAGACCTACAGACCTGTCAGTTTGATGTTGGTGCCAGGGAAGGTTATAGAGCAGATCATCTCAAGTGCCATCATGCACCACATACAGGACAACCAGCCAATCAGGCCCACTCAACATGGGTTCATGAAAGGCAGGTCCTGCTTGACAAACCTGATCTCCTTCTATGACAAGATGACCCCGCCTAGTGGATAAGGGAAAGACTGTGGATGATGCCTACCTAAACCTCAGTAAAGCCTTCAACACTGTTTCCCTCAGCATTTTCATAAAAAACTGGCTTGGATGGGCTGGGTAAAACACTGGCTGGATGGACGGGCCCAAAGAGTGGTGGTGAACGCAGTTAAATTCAGCTGGCAGCCAGTCACAAGTGGTTTTCCCCAGGGTTCAGCACTGGGGTCACTTCTGTTTAATAACTTTACAAATGATCTTGATGAGGAGATAGAGTGCACACTTAGTAAGTTTGCAGATGACACCAACTTGGGTGGGAGTGTTGATCTGCTTGAACGTAGGGAGGCTCTACAGAGGGACCTGGACAGGCTGCATTAATGGGCCAAGGTCAATTGCATGAGTTTCAACAAAGTCAAGTGCCAAGTCCTGCACTTGGACTACAACAACCCCATGCAATGCTACAGGATGCTGAGGTAAGACCTCATCGCTCTCTACAGCTACCTGAAAGGAGGATGTAGAGAGGTGCGTGCTGGTCTCTTCCCATAAGTAAGAAGTGATAGGACAAGAGGAAACAGCCTCAAGTTTCACCAGGGGAGGTTTAGGTTGGATATTAGGAACACCCTCCTCAGCAAAAGGGTGCAAAACACTGGAACAGGCTGCCCAGAGAAGTGATAGAGTCACCATCCCTGGAGGTATTTAAAAGAGTCACAGATGTGATACTTAGGGACATGGTTTAGTGGTGACTTGGCAATACTGGGTTGATGGTTTGACTCAATGATCTTACAGGTCTTTTCCAACCTAAATGATTCTATGAAATAAACTCTGGAAATCATTTCAGGTTTCTTTTCTCTCAGGAGTAATTAATCTACACCAAATTCATACCAAACACACTTTCAGCTCTACTGAACTACTTCACAGACACATGAACATGCATAACAGGCTTTTTAATTAGTGGAAATTAAGCTTTATTACACCATTTTGTGTTATTTTGCCTGAGTACTAGCAAGTATCTCTGACTTTTGATAGGATTTCAGCTCTCACATGCCAGTGTCTCTTCTCGAAATTAGATTCACGAAGTGGTAAGTAGTCAGTACTGTCACACCACACCACTAGATCAACAAGTAGGTGGGTGGAATAAAACACAATATTCCTGATATCTGTATTCATTTGTCATCAAGAAAAAAATACTGTGACTAATCCCTGTACCATTGCTACTGACTGCTCTGAAATGTGTCTTATTTGCACAGAGAAGAGCAACAAAGGTATAAATCATAGCCCCCAAATTCTTCTACAGGAGCTGAACTCCATATTCATAAAGAAGCTGTTTATTACTGTTTTCACATGAGCATGAATCAGGCCCTGACTGGCAAGAACCCATCATACACAGGAATAGCCAGATCACAAAAACAAATCACCTTTCAAAGACAGAACACAACAAAATACTGGTCTGATATTGAATAAACTGCCTCATATGCAAATAACTCTGAGAACATCTGTATTATTTCACAGGTTAGCTCCTCACATCCCACCTTTTTTCCAGTTCACAGAATCACAGAATGTTAGGGAATGGAAGGGACCTTGAAAGATCACCTAGTCCAATCCCCCCACCAGAGCAGGATCACCTAAACCAAGTTGTACAGGAACACGTCCAGGCGGGTTTTGAACATCTCCAGAGAAGGAGACTCCACAGCCTCCCTGGGCAGCCTGTTCCAGTGTCTGTCACCCTCAGTTACCTGACCTTTCACACTCCCTTTGCTCATTCATAACTAGGATATCTTTTGCATCAAATTAACCAACTCCCCTACAGAAAAAAAACAGAGGCAGTTCTAGGGACAGTTTGCTCCAGCTACCTTTCCCTACAGGTAGGAGCAACCTAACCCACCATCTCTAGGTATCCTGCACTCTCATGTACCCAACCGTTCATATGATACCCTGTATCCCTTCTGCAGTGCAGCCCTACATTGTTTGTAGAGCTCTGAAACTGTAAAGTTGAAAGAAAACTAATGTTTTAGGACTACCAATGCATCAGATGGGCCCCAAAGGAGAGCAGGGTAAAATAATATGGGTTGACCACACTGGAAGAGGTGAAATACTATCTCTTCACAGGCGGTGAGAACTCTAGAAATAGCCCCAAGCAACATAAGTCTCAGCCACTTTGTAATACTTGCTGGAACAGGTAGATGCACTTGCTTTTCCAGTGCAGGCACAGCCTGCTGTATCCTACTGTTCAGTATGCATGGGAATACTTGCTATACTGGAACATACCTTTACAGGTGCAATTGGTATTTCCACAGACCTTCACAGCACCACTTTCTGCAAGGAAACCAACCTTCTGGACCTGGAGCTGAGAAGTACATTTCTACCAACATGTTAAAGTAAAAACATGACTGAATGAAGAAAGCCATCGAAAAAGCAACTTATTTGAAAAAAATAAAAATAAAAGCAAGATAATTAAGCATCATGGGTAACACAACTCCCATCAAAGGGCTCAACGCTCATCACATAAAAGCTCCAAAACAGATTGCCTCTTGGATATCAGTAACAAATACAAAATACTGGTGTCCAAATCATGTGCTCTAACTTGAGCCTCCATTTTTTCTTCCATAAAACACCAGTTCACTCCTAATGATCACACAAACTTTAGCAATGCTGTTTGAATAAGGCTACCTTACCAGTGGAAGTGGTCCCAGGCCTATATACGTGCAGGCACTACCACAGGTCACCTGCCAAACCTTAGTGCACTCTTACCCTCTTCTGAATTGGCATTTGGGTTATCTGTATCAGCACACAAAGTCAAGCTTTCTGCAGTCAGCCTGATGACTCAGCTTGCTCTGAGGGAAGATCAGTTTTGTGGTGCATACACTGGAGAGCCACTGATTCCCATCATGAGACCTACTGGATGCCAGAGTCCTCTGTCAGAATGGGGCCCCAGAGCCTGGATTCCATGATCCCGTTCCTTAAATCAGTATTACAATATGAAACTGAAAATATATACAAGGTGTCTCAGAAGAACAAGATTTTTTCAACTACATTATCATTCCCTTGAGCATCAGTGAAGCAGATGATGCAACAGACAAAGACAAGAAAAGAGGAGATCTGAACTGTTACTGGAACTTTTTTGTTCTGAAAAAAATTAGCTTAGGCCTTTAGCCAAGATTCAGGCAAAGGTTCAGATCAGCTCCCACAGGATAGGAATCTCTTTATCAGTCCCTAGTAATATGCATTTTTTCACAGTGTTCACTGAGTTGAATGCTCTGATGCCAGTTGTCTGTTTGATCTGTAATCCTTTATTTACAGCCTGGTGGAAATGCAGCTGATGTTTTTACCAGCCTCTTCAAATCAATATGTTCTTCCTCCAATGCCTGTGAAATCTATCCTTCCAAGCACACTCAGTGTTACTCTGTTGTAATCATGGTAAGAAATGTCTTACAAAAACAAAGCTGAAAAAAAAGTGTTACTCCTTTATATATCCCAGCTGCTCTACAACAGCCTTTAGCTTTGAGAGACACTTTCTGTATGAGTTATACAGACAATTTGGCAGAAAGCTAATCTGATTGCTTGGACCTGTGTCCCTCTAAAATAAGTGCAGACATTTCTGTGGAAAATCAATTGTGTATAGAAGGAAGTAATCTTTTGGCCCAGAAAGAGACCACACATGTTCACTGGAATCTGTGAAGATTTTCTTTTCAATGCATCCTATTCCTTTATGCTACCAGGCAGCACAAATTAAATAGGCATTAATTACTATATCAAGAAGATTCATAGATTTTTTTTTTGTATGGTTTTAGCCAGGACTGACTTACAAACAGTTTTAAGAAGAACTTAGGTTCTGGTCATCCCACAATGTTATCTCAAAGAGCCTTTCATCACACTTTCAGGAAATGGGTGTGGTCCTTGATATAGAACTCTGAGTATCTTAGTTCTAACTGACCCTCTGTTTGTAAATTACAGTGTAATCCTAGGTAAGTCAGTTCATTGTAGAGATGAAAGACTGACACATGGTCCATACTGGCACCAGTGCTGTTTAATACCTTCATTTTGACATAGTGCAAGTCAGTGCACCCTCGGCAAATTTGCAGATGACGCCAAGTTGAGGGGTGTGGTTGACATGCCTGAGGGAATCAGACAAGCTTGAGAAGCCAGCTCATGTGAACTTCATGAGGTTCAACAAGGACAAGTGCAAGGTCCTGCACCTGGATTGGGGCAATCCCTGGTACCAGTACCAGCTGGGGGATGAATGGATTGAGAGCAGACCTGTGGAAAAGAGCCTGCAGCTACTGGTGGATGAAAAGCTCAACATTAGCCAGCAACAGGCACTCGCAGTCCAGAAGGCCCAGCTGTGTCCTGGGCTACATCAAAAGAAGTGTGGCCAACAGGTCGAGGGAGGTAATTCTGCTACTCTACTCTGCTCTCATGAGACCCCACCTGGAGTACTGTGCCCAGCTCTTCAGCTCCCAGCACAAGGACATAGACCTGTTAGAGAGGGCCCAGAGGAGGGCTACGAAGATGATTAGAGGGCCGGAACACCACTCCTACGAAGACAGGCTGAGAGAATTGGGCTTGTTCAGCCTGAAGAAGAGAAGGCTCCAAGGAGATTTTATTGCAGCCTTTCAGTATTTACAGGGCCTGCTGCAATAGGAGGAGTAATGGTTTCAAACTAAAAGAGAGTAGATTTAGTCTATATATAAGGAAGAAAATTTTTACAGTGAGGGTGGTGAAACACTGGCCCAGGTTGCCCAGAGAAGTGGTAGATGCCCTATTCCTGGAAAGATGAGGCTCTGAGCAACCTGATCTAGTTAAAGATGTCCCTTCACAGGAGTTGGACTAGATGACCTTTAAAGGTCCCTTCCCTTCCAACTCAAACCATTATATAACTCTATGACTAAGAGTGAAGACAATGACATGCGCTCATCTTTTAGAAGATGTTACATTTTAAGGAAGAATGTTTTACACACATTACTTCATAGAAAGTTCTTACCACCTCAGAAAAAAGTTTTATTTAATTTCTCTGTGGGGTGGATTCAGCTAAGATTACAAAACCCACAGAGTTGTGTATTTTAACAGTTCTAAAATTCACAGACTCTCCAATTAGACCACAGAGGGGGGCAAGGAGGAAGAAAGCACTGGTGTTGAAAGGAGGATTTTCCAGACTATTTTGCTTATTTAGAAAGGAAAGTGATTGCTCTGAGGACCAGGTTTCCCAGAATCTTGTAAAAGCATAGTCTTTCTTCAACATCCAATGACCTTCAGGAAGTACAATTATTACAAGATATCAGTCAACAAGCCTGTTAGCTCACCTGTCCTGACACTACCTCCTTTTCTTGGAAGTTGAGCTTGATACCCCCACAGCAAATTCTCAGTAATATTAATCAAGGATTATAAACTGCTATAAGCAAGGACATTGAGTATGTGTCTCTGAAGCATCCTTACTCAACAGTTACAGTCAAAAAAAGTAACCAATCGGCATGATGAGTACTGACCTTGACTGGTGCATTCAAGGAAAGGAGAGCATAAGAAAAAGCATGGTCACTGACTAGAAGTTTACAACTTAATATACGAGCAGCCACAATTAGATATCACTAAAATAGTTGGTGGTTTTGAGTGTGATGTTATGGTAATAACTTTTACTAATACAAGTATCACCATGCTTCATGGTGATAAGAAGTCCATTTTCAAGAAGCCAGTGAATAGAAACAGAGGGGTGACTAGAGCATAGGTTTTCTTAAGATGACCTAAAAGCAACAGATAATACCTAAAAATAAAATTAAAAATAGTGTGTCAGTGTCCACTAGAAAAAAATGAAGGGATAAAGCGTACAGCAATAGAAAATAAGATCAGTTCCCACTTAAGTCTTTTTCTCCACATTCAGATTACATGTGTTCTTTCATCCTTAGCCAATAATCTGACCTTCTATTGTCATGATTTAAAAAAAAATTATTCTCAGAAAGCTATTTTTTGGCAAATTTTTCAAATTACATAACAAGATGAACTGCTGCATCCCACACAACTGAAGAAATTATCTTCTTCACACATAGTGGTTATTAAAGCAAGTGGAAAACTGAATCGTTCATGTTTTTCATGTGCATTTTTTACAATATACATTTCCCCTCAGAGGTAACAACACATCCTGAGGGCTTCATTAGTTTGGGTTTGATTTTAGTTTGCAGGACGATTGCCTGGAGGAAGGGGAGAGAAACAATCAAATAAATGATGAAGCAATTGTTCCCAGCATTTCTCTAGCAGACATTTCCTATTTGGACATCTTCATGGTACTGTTCCCCAAGTCAATAAGGTAGCATCTGCACAAGAGATTCCAGGCCAAAGATAAGGTAAAAAAAACAGATCAGGAAAGCAAATACCCTGCCTGTGCACTTGAATGTTGCATTACTCACCTGTTTATTTTCCACTTCAGCTCTCCTGTTATTCCTCCGTTTCAAGCCTGTTGCAGCACAACTGCTAGGTAGGGTCACAACAGTTTTCATGACAGAGAGTTCCTTAGGCACCTGAGGTATCACTGGAAAAACAATTTTAATGGAAACAATTCATTTAAAAACTATACACAGGGATATTTGTCAAGTACTTTTCAGAATAGCACTGGTTTTGTAGTAGCAATACTCTAAAAGCAGACCTGACACAAAGTGGGGCAACATAAACATTTGACATTTGAGTCAGTGATTCTGCTTTCCTTCTGCCAGTGAAAAGAAATATTACAGCACTATTCATCTTATCCTAAAAGAGATGTTTAAGGTCAGATTGATCACTCTCTTTATAAAGGCTGTCTGTTCATTACTGTAGCTTTCACCACTACTAGTAGAGATTGCATGCAAGATTTTCTATTCTAGAAACTGAAGTAGGGAAGACTTTGCCTTGTTTTATAACTTGAGTTTCCTAGAGCTGAGCATGTATTATTGAACAGCTCTGGTAATATGCTTAGTAGAAGATAGAAATGCACTTTATGGCCCACAGCCGTGGCATTGTAGGAGGACTAAACAGCATCTTTTATTTGTTCTCTGCAGATTTCAATTAGAAATAAGCCCGGGTCAGTCCCCTAGATTTTCCAGGAAGCTTTTCATACACAAGCAGCATGTAAACCCTTCCCCACTTTTCCCTAGCACTGCTGGAAGTAAGAGTCAGCAAGTTCAAAGGCTCATTTAGCCTTTCGTCAGCTCCTTCGGCTGCTGACAGAGAGAAACAGCCTCCCCCTAGAGTCAGTTCTTCTCCAAACCAATTCACAGTACTGTAAGTTTGATCTGTGATCTACATGGCCCTCAGATAAGTCTGCCTTTAAGGCGAGTGAGGGGGAGTATCTCTTGGCTGCTGTCCCTTGGTCAATACCCGGAGCTTTATGCACTGGAGAAGAGACAGTAACACAGGGCAAGCTTCTCCTTCAGTGAGTGTACACTACACCACACCCAGGCATGCAGAATAGTCGAAGTTCTGCAGTTGTAGCCGCATCTACGGTAGCTGTGTGCAAGGCAAAGGAGGAGTAGAAGGATGGGAGAGGCCTGTATGAATTCTCCTGTTAGCTACTGTTAACTATTCCAGATATGAAGACGCAGTAACAAACTCTGTGCGCTGTTAAACCATTAAACACTGAGCCCAGTGCAACTTGAACCCAGTTCAATACAGCCCCATCTTAAAAAAAAAGGAAAGAGACTTGTCTGCAAACAGGCATTGCTTGGCTAGGGATGAGATCTCTGCTCTCTTTCCTTTCACCTCCCCTCGGATGCCTGCTGCTGTGAGCAAGAGGAGCCTCGGGCCCTGCTTTCCCCTCCGGACACTGACGCGCTTGCTCTGCCTGTGCAGGAACAGGCAGTGTGCTGCCGCTGCTGCTGCCGCCAGGCCCCGGGGAACGCCAGCCCCTAGATCGAGGCCATCCTCTACAGGAAACGTTCCCGGCTCCCGGCCTGACCTGGAACTTCC
>VYZX01015692.1:0-20622 GCA_013401335.1 Brachypteracias leptosomus
CTGAGCAACCTATTCTAGTTGAAGATGCTCCTCCTCATTGCAGGGGGGATTGAACTAGATGACCTCTAAAGGTCCTTTCCAATCCAAACTATTATTTGATTCTATGATTTAAGTCTGGCCTCAGGTCTGTCCTCTGAGTGAAGGACTCGAAGGCACATCTCCTTTCTCCTAATTCCATTCAACAGCACCTAAGCAGAGCTTGGACAAAATAAAAAGTACACTAAAGCTGTGGCATGAAGACAGAGGAGGACTGAGAGAGCTCCTGGAGGAGGGCTTTGAGCTCCTGGGGAAGACACACTAGCAAATACGAGCCTTGTAGGACACATGAGAGCAAAGTAGGGTGCAGCCTTTCTGCAGAGATGACCAGTGCTTGAAGGAACTGGGTACAGGGTATGTTCATATCCTTATTCTTTTCATCTGTTAAGATGAAACTAAGCAAGTCCTGTAAGTAAAATAGTGTTTTCATCCTGCTATACTACCTAGCTCAGTACTTCTCTTCTGCTATACTTGTGAGCTACCTCAAATATCAGTAATTAAGTTCTATGGGTCTATTTTTACTTGACTGTTGGGTCCTATATTTTTGTGTTTTCTTACATAGTTCTGATGAGTTGCTGTGCTCCTGAATAAGGCAAGGAAGAAGAAATACATTTTATGAAACCAATTGAGATACTTGTTAGTTATGGTAAAGGTAGCCATAAATTAGCGTGGTGTGGACTCCTCCCTGAATAGATCTCACCTATCATTGTGAAATTTCCTGTTTCATGCTATTTAGAGTTTTCAGATGTAAAGGGGGGGGGGAAGATTGTAACGATAATAGTGGTAATAGGTTTCACTCAAATATTTTGTGAATATAATGTTGATTATAATGTTTATGGAGCAATCAGATTCTGGATTGTGTCACGAGGTCTGAAGATGCATTTAGGAAAGATGTTGCTCATGCTCTGAGAAAAATCCAATGAGTTTATTAAATGACCTCTGAGTAATCTGCTTGAGAATTTAGGACCCAGAGATGACTCTGATGAAAAACATGACAGCTTGCTTCATTTTGGTGCTGCTGATTCTGATCTGGGCTTTGCCAACCTGTTAAGTATCAACTGTTTAAATCAGGATCGTTGGAGCCTATCTTGTTCTGACCTTCAGTCAAACATAGGCTTTACCTAACTTGCATTACCACACTGTGACTCTTCCCAGCCCCTAATCCAGTGCTCTGTATATTGTTGTCAGTTTGATCTGGTTTTCTGCAAGCAGCAATATATTGCATGTTGTGTCACCAGACCTCAATCTTTGCTAGTACCTTTTACACTGTACTCAAATACATAGTTGACATAACTCCTTGCTTCAGGCTCTTGTTTAGGACATGGTGTCTTCTGCAATTGGATGTTTCAGGAGAGAAAAAGATGGAGATATCTGGATTTGCCTTCCTGTAATACTGTAGCTATGAAAAGAAATATAATATATGATATTAATCAGGAAGAGTACTGTAGCTTCTTAGGCTATGAATTTAACAAATTAGAAAAGTGCTGAGAAATATATTTTGTTAAAATTCTGTTTGGAATAAATTTCGCCAAAGTTTTAAGGCATATCCAATGATGTTAGCATAGCTTTTTTATTCAAAAAAACTTCAAGTAATCTATTTTCCCCTCTCTCCATGACGCAACACAGAAAGTGAATAATGGAATGAGTGATATCTTTGTGTCAAAGTAAACTAGAAAAAAATTTAACAGAAATTATGTAATGATTCTGTTGGACTTTTTTAAACATGAAGTCAGAAAAAAGTTTTTTTCTATTTATTTGCAGAAGAAAGATATTCTCCATTTCAACCACATGTTAAAGAGTTGATGTATAAACTGGATGAATTTCTAAAATTTGTCATCTTCCTATGACAATAGGACTTTTGTTATCAAAATGTATTATCTTCAACCATAGAATCTGAGTTATGTCTCTGACAGTTGATTATTGGCAAAGCTTGGAACAGGACCTGCATCCAATGGTTTCCAGACCAGTTCTGTCTCTGTTGAGCCATGCTTTAAAAATTATTACATATGCTGTATATGTTAGAAATGTATTCATTACTGTGTCCTAAGCTGGATAGCTGCTGCCCTCTGCCAGAAATAGGCCTCAATTTTATGTTTATAATGTTTCATATTGGAGAAGTATATCTTTTACAAAATATATTCTCTAGAGAGAAAGCATTTTTCACTACTAGAGATAATGACGGGTCATCTGTTGATGAAAAAGTCAGTTTTAAGTAGATGTAAGTGACTTTTTGTCACACTTGAATACAGCTATACTGCCAGGCTGGTTTGCTTTCTTGTTTGCTCCAGGGCCAAGTCAAACGATCATTTTACGCAGCATACATATTAATTCACTCCCAAGATTCAGCTTATAGCAATCCAATTAGTTCCCTTGATGAAGAAACCTTTAGTGAAAATGAGAAAAGTTTGCTGTCAGCTGAGTCAGTTCTTTTATATTATCCCAAAACGCCACATCCCAATTTACCTATGACATAGCTTTATATATATAACAAAAATACCCAAGTGTGGTGGCTTGTGAAACAAGCATTTCATTATTCACCTGTTTGTCTCTTTTTGCAGCATCTTCTGTTGAGGGCAGAGCATGCTGCTGCTTACAGCCTCTTTTCCCAGCTCACTGCAGAGAATTTGCTAGGTTATTTGTGAAAAAACTGGTAAGCCTGCTGTGCACACTCAGATATCCCAGGAATTTCACTAATCAAAGCTGAAAAGTGCACAAGCTGTCAATCAGTGTGTATTTACATTTCCCTTCTTTGTCCAAGATTGATGATGTTGTAGGAGATGAAAGACTTTATGATGAGATAGAAAAAACAGCATGCCTAATGTGTGATCTATTCAAATGATATATTTTTCTCCAAATTTTATGATAACTTGTGTACTCTGTCTCAAAGTTGCCATAATACCTGATATGCAATAAAAAATAATATTGCACATAACATGCAATGTAAAAGGCACATAAGATCCACTATCTTTATATTTCCAGAAAACAGTTTTTGCCCAATTTCCACTTCTTTACACAAATTTTCTAAGATATGTTTGATAGCATTTATGTTTAATTATGATATCCATCTGCCTAATGGAAATTCCATTTTAAAAACTTCCACTTCACCCTTTTCTTACAGCACTTCTTATTGAGAGATTTGACTTACTCTTCAAGTCTGAACTTTAAGTCTTCTTGATAGAGGTAATAAGTCTTTCATTCAATTCTGCAGTTAGTCCTATCCCAACTCTTACTCCAGTCATTTATTTCTTTGTACACTGCCATATTGATGTCTGTGCACTTACCATCCCATCTTCCTCATTGAATTGTGGCCGTTGCCAGTGTAACTATGAAGAGCTTGTATTTTTCCTTCCAGCCATAACACTGAATGATTGCTTGTCCTGTCATTCCTATCCTTCCATTTTTCTCAGCTATGCTTACCAGAAAAAAATCTCAGTTCTATTCTCTCTCTCTCTCAAAAAAAAAAAAAAAAAAAAAAAAAAAATTCAGGAAGGACAGTAGTGCATCTGCTGACAACAGGCTTTATGGGAATAGATAATACTGTTTCTTCCTCTGGTTTTTCAACAATCTTAAAGGAGAAATATTTCATTTTAACCATCTATGTTGATGTTTCACATTTATCACATTTTAAGGTATGTTTCAGGTATTTCATAGTATTACTTCCAGTAACAGAGACTTTCATGTTAGGTGCTCTTAACATTTAAAGTTCTGCTTTTAATCAGTTTTCAGCTTTGAAGAGATAAGTTTTACTGCACATCTTTAGTTAAAAACTAAAACATCTGGGGCATCTACTTCTCAAACATATAATTACTTTGAAAATATAGCTTTGTCACAGAAGTCACTTTTCAGTTATAGTTGCATACCTTTTCATATAGAAAATGCACTTAGAGTTGTCTTTATCAAAGCAAACCACCTTTCCTACTTCATGTAATTACCTGAAAATATTTCAGTTGAAACAGAAGAAAAAAATAGGAAGATGATTTTAACATGTGTTTTTCCTCAAGATAACACCTTAACCTATAGTAATATGGTGTCTGCTATGGACTGTTGATAGAACATGCTATAGTTTTATACTCAGTTGAAGACAGACCAAAGGAGAGGAATTAACAAAATGAACAAAGGATCAAAGAAGTTTAGCACCTTTGTTTCGTGACTTTTCTGAGCTTCTTACCTCTGAAATCTGTGATCTCTGTAAGCCTGAACAGGACAGGACTGGGCATCTTTTTCTTTAACTTCTGTAAAATTTTAATTTGGAAATGACCACTACAACAGTTTTGTTAAGTAGACTGACTGACAAACCATTGCTTCAGAAATTCTTACACTTTGAGTTTTCATAGTGCTTAAATCAACTGGTATCCTTTGCTAATAAAATCTTTTAGACATTATAGTATTAGTTCTAATATTTATTTTTTTTAGATTACTGTATATTTATAGTAATCTAGTTAATGGTTTTCTCAGGCTTTTCAGGCTTTGTTTTTCATCAGCTACTATATATGGTTTAAAATGAATAGTCTTTTTCTCTGTTCTTTGTACTTTACAAACCCCTGCCTAACTGAAGAAGCTGAGGCAGATGAGCTTCTTTAGCACAATAAAGTGATGGCTGAGGATGTTCTCATAGCAGGCATCAACTACTTGAAAGGTAGCTACAAAGATGACAAAGCCAAAGTCTTTTTGGTAGTGGCAGTCAATATGACAAGAAGACCAAAGCATACATTTAACCTCGAGATGTTCAGTTTGAAAATCAGGACACACACAAAAGAAAAGCATCAGGAAAAAAATGCAACACCGAAACAGATTATCCCATCCCTGGAGGTTTTCACAACTCAGACAAAAACATAGTTAAATGAACATAGTATTAGTGACAATTCTACTCTGAGCAAGAATTTGGACTAGATGTCACCTAGAAGTCACTTTCAAGCAATATTTCCATGATCTAAGTGTTTCGTGCAATTTTTGTCCCACCAAGCAGCCAAAAGGATCTCAGTATTACCATCAACATCAGTAGATGCTGAGAAAAATCACAGCCATCTCTTTCTGCCACATTACCTCCACTGAAGGTGATACAAATTGAATGTGAAACCTTGATAAGGCGAAAAGTGGCAGCTCTTTCTTTTATATTGATTTTTGTAGATACAATGCTCTCCTTGTCCCTATAAACCCTACAGTCTTTCCAGTGCCTGTTTTGAAAAGGACTGTTTATCCCCAAATTCTACCACATCTACCACAAAATCAAAACCTGTTGTATTTATTCACACTAACAATGGAGGTCTTCAGTAGATCTAATTCTCCTGACAAACTTTGTAAACAAGCAGTTTTAAAGTATGTTTTGGCTGTTTGTTTTAGAGGACGGAGCTTCAGAAACAATCATTAATCAGCTAAGTTAGGTTTGTGTAGTTAAATCTGTGTAAATCAATAGACTAGGTGGAAGTTCAATGATGCTGAAAAATTTATTGTGCCTTCTTTTGTTTTCCTTTTTTTTTTTTTTAATAAATCCTTGACCTAAACAGTAAAGAGTTCCCTAAGCTAAGTAAAACAACAGAATGACAGCACTAAAGAGACATATTCTTCAAAGCACAGTCAAATATCTGCAGATGTTCTCAGCTTAGCTGAAAAACTTCTGCCTTAGAAATGACTAACTTCAAGTGGATTTTCCACAGCTCATTTTAGAGCTGACAGCTGTGTGGACCTCTTCTTAGCTAGTGTTGTTGTCCTTTTTGTAGCTATATTTTCTCAAGGTTGAAATGTGTCATGTGTCAAGGCCTGATGGTTTTTTTCTTCAGTTCTTACATTATAAATCTGTAAATCAAACTCAATCTAAAACCCAAGAGAAGGGAATTGGATTTTAAAAGCTTTAAATTCAAACAATACAATCTCCTCTAAGTACCAGTTTGTGAGTCCAAGCTATCTGATGTGTACTGAGATCTGGTACCTATTTTAACAAGTTAAATTAGGCATTGTAAAGTGCAGGATTTATTTGAAAAGGTATTTTGACAAAATGCATTATCCATGACAAAAATAAGAAGACTATTTGCAGCAATGGAACTTGGGAGTCCAAAATGCAACAGGAAGATATAAAACTCAGAAAAATAAACAATCGCAAAGTACTAGGAAAAAAAAACTATTAAGAATAGGATCAGAGAGATTACAAATACTGTGGGGAAAAAAAGAACAAAACCTGAACACTCAAAAGGAAACAATATCCAACATCTTTTAAAAGAAGTGATGTAAAATGAAGGTCAATTTTTTCAAAAGAAGCATACAATGAAGATAGAATGTAAGAATAAACCACTCTTGTACTACAAAATGAAATAGTTCGTTTTATATTAAAGATAGTTTTGTCTAGAGATAAAAACAAATAGTACAAGGAAAAGATATTTCTCAGTCATGATAATACTCTTTGGAATTAAATTGCAGAGGTGTAAAGCTCCCTCTCAATTTTCCTTTCAGAATTCTCTAGCTAGGGCCTTGAATGACATTCCATTTCATTGCTTTTGTTAAATACAGTACAAGGACAATTAAATATTTTTGCAGTCAACATATTTGACATAGACCTGAAGAATACACCAGTGGACAATTCTCCCAAACTGCAGTATTTTACTCTGAAGCTTCAGGGTAAAAATATTTATTCTGCAATCATCTCTTAATTAATTATTTGTCATTAACTATCTCTTCTCTTCCTACCTCCTCCATCTCTCCCTTCTCACACATCCATGTTACTGAAGTGATACTGAATTTGTAGCTACCTCAGGAGAACAGGGAACAAGTGTCTTTAAGCGACATCCACAGTTTTCTGATTCTGAGTGAATTGAAGTGCTGGTGATGTTATGGGAGTAATTCACACCTCCAGTTTGGCTACAGCATCTCTCTCAGTTGACACTAACAAAATAAGAGAGATACAGCCTTGTTCTTAAGTGCAGATCTAAATAATCAGATTTAAAGAACAGATAAATGTCTTCAGCAGATCACCTGAAACTGCTCCACTAGGAGCAGCTGCTCTTAGCAGCTCTAGGTCTCTTACCTGATGAACAGATATAATACCAAATGTGAAGATGCTCCTACTTGAGGATCATCAGGATCATAAAGAATTTGAACCATTGTCTTGCATCCTTATATAGGAGTCAAAATCCAGACATAAAGACTTCACAGGAAATAAATATAATTTAATTTCCTCCTGATGAGTTTAATATCGCAGGAGTCACATCAGCATAGAAGTAACCAGGGGTGTCCTGCTAGTGGAAATGAAAACATGATGGTTTCATTGTATGTATTATTTGTTGGTCACTGTTATGCAGCTTCTAAGTCGGCAGAATTTTCTTCAAGTACACAACAGTTGTTATTTACTTGGATTCACAGTGCCCAGTCCCAGCACTGAGCTCAGTTGTGGAAAAACATATTTTCCACTTTAAAAACTCACTTTTATGGGAGCATAAGTCAGAAAGGATATACCAAACAAAGGGTAGCTATGTGAACATTATATCAGACACAGCATGATTATGTAGACTGCCTAGAAAAGTTGCAGGAAATTAACTCCAAATGATACAATACATCTAAAATCAACAAAATTAAATCTGGAAGTTATGAAAAAGATGCTGTAGTAACTAATAAAATTTAAAATTATTACAGTAGTATTTCAGAAAGCTAAACCATAGCCAAAAAGGTGATAGTATCAGTGAGTTTTTAATCTAGCCAGTTTTTAATCTAGCCACATACATCTTAATGGGAGTATTCAAATTCATGTGTTCATAACTGCATAAAAAAAAAAAAAGACATGAGAAAGTTTTTACTGATGCAAATAAAACTCTATAATAGTTTATACATCACTGGTAGGTTAACTAATTGCCTGATCCAATTTCCATTAAAATTGAAAAGGAATTCAAATTAGGACCCTATATTTCACTTAATAATTTTTTCAGTTAACCTTACCAATAGGCAAACTGGAAAGAACTAAGCTTTACTTTTATGTTCTCACGTGACTGAGGGTTGTAGTTTTATTGTCTTTTCTTGTTAAAAGAGCAACTTCATCCTGGAGTACACAGTTATATCAATAGGTCACTCATCACAAAAAAAAACCCCAACAAAACCAACGCAGTTTCAATATATAATAAATTCCTGTTAGGGTTCTTTCTCAACTGTCCAGCTCTAAGTTTAGTGTGTGATCCAAATATAAAACTTCGTTATTAGCAGTACTTCAGAGCTCTTTGTTGCAAAATATCTTTCTTTTTAACAGTAGGCCTGTCACAACTATGGTTAGACTATTGTATTGCTCAGCAAGTATCTAAAGCCCTTTCCCATGTCTTTGAAAGGCAAATATACTTTTATGGCAAGATATTGTGACCTGTGTAGTTGTGTAAAGGTGGCCTTGCACTCTCCTCCCTTGTCTTCTTAAAATTTTCTGACATAAGCACAGATGTGCTGGAATATTTTATGCAAAAAGTAGAGCCAAAAGCTCCCAGTTGAGATTATCAGGGGAACAGCCAAACACATATTAGAGTGGATTTTATAAGTGACACGAAAATCTTCTCATCCTAAAATTTAGAGCAGAACTTTTAATGTACAATAGGTGATTTCATGTAATGAAGCATCTTATACTCTATCAACATAGATGGGACATGCGATTTTCTTAAATACAGAGAGCATAAGAATATTTTTTTTTCCTAGAAACAATTCAATTGTTGCACATACATTTAATGAACATTCAATTTAATGAGTTTCAGAAAAGGTTAAATACATTTCATTTGGATAATGAATAATGTCACGGTAAAGGTACTCAGCAAGAGGAAAAAAACAGCATTATTTTCAAGAATTTTAAAGGGTTACAATGTCCTCTGATAGGGAAGCCCCTTCAACAGGTTCCTTTGCACATCCTGTATTTAATAAACATGTATCAGAATTGTCTCCTCATGACAACTTGAGGAACACATTCTTATGTCAATGCAGCTGGCAATCAAAAAAAAATCTTTTTCCTTTAGACCTTAATTTCTAAAAATAAGGAAATAAATAGGTAAACACAATTAAACTCAGTATCCAAAGGCAGTATCCTACAGAAATCCTTATGCTAAATCCACTCCTTCACAATATTGGGCTGGGAGAAATTTAATGAAATATAACAAGGGAAAGCATAGAGTCTTGCATCTGGGCAAGAACAACCCCATGTGCCAGTATAAGTTGGGGACTGANTGATTCTGCTTATCTCTGTGATATTGCATTAGAGACAGTTTTCAAAGCATTTTGAAGGCACCTCTGGCATCAGTGATGCCAGTCTGCAGTCTCCAATGACAAGTGCAATGATGAGCACTGACTCAGAAAATATGAGCTCAAAATATCTTTCAGAACACATAGACCAGATATACATTATTATAATGTCAAGTTAGGTACATTACATGTATGTGTATGTGCAAATTTTATGTACTTAGAAACAAACTTTTATTACATAAAAAGTAAGTAAAAGTTGCAGTCAATAGACACTGCTCCTGAAATTGTACGTAGAAGTATTCTGAAAGCTCCTGGTTTAGATCACCCAGACTGACATCCCGAACTGTTGAGAACCTTTGACATTAAATGACTTTTGTACTGTTTTTTTAACTTTAGAAAATAAGTTAATTTGAGTTTTTTGAGACTGAATGAATTAATGTTTGTGAAGCACTCTGACACCCTAGAGGAAATGAATAATTCTACTTTACAGCAGTGTTTGAATAATGTAAGGCAAATAAGGCCACAGGGTATACAGAGAACAGTGAGAGGCAAATATACTATACAATGGCTCACTGTTGGACTACTGTCTATTCTTCATGTTTAGTGAAGCAGGAGTCCTATGTAATTACAGTGTCATAGTATATTCAGCAAAAGAATTAAGGTTTCCCGGGCAATCTTATTTCTGGCATTTCCTATCTTTGAGTACTTGACTCTGCAACCTTAATAATGTTCTTTTGTGTGTAAGATTGTGTTTTACAGATATCGATCACTACAGTATCTAGGCAACACTGTATGAAGTACAAACAGCAAATCCTTCATTACAGAGGAACTTTCTTTCATCTCTTCCTCAAGAGGAAATAATCCACAGCACAGTGCATCCCACAGAGTGATCCCAGGAGCAGTTCTGTCATTAGTAAGGCACCTGCAGAAAGTGGTCTGGTTTTGAATGCTCCTTTAGATTTGAGTAGAAGCTTATCTCTGGCAGCAGCATGCTCACAGGGAGAAGCCCTTTGCTGGAAACACTCTACCTTCACTCCATCAGAGTTGAAGCTTTTGTGAATTCCAGTGTCATCACCAAATATGATAGCTGCAGGAGGAAACCAATGTAAGGCAGTGAGCTGGAGAAGCTGAACAGGAAAGCTATCTAGGCAAACATGCATTTTACAGTGTTGCATAAGTAACTACAGTAAATTACGATATAACCTATTTTTTCCATCCATGATAGCAGATAGGTCACTGAACAGCAATAAGAAGCTGTAGCTTCTTCAGAGCTTTCAGATTTCACTGGAGTAAATAATAATCCATTTCTGTGTTAGTTAATGGTATGACTTCCTTCAGTTGAGACCTCTAGCAAAAATTGACTGATATGAACCAGGTGAGGTAGGACTTCTGAGGAAAAGAATTACGCAGCTTGCTATGCTTTGTGAACCATTTAGTCCAGAATTCAGCACAAGAATCAGTATTATTTTATCATCGTTCTCCCTTACACACATCTCTCTTGAGGGATGACAGCTGCAACATAATATCTCAGGTGAATCGTATCGTGATTTCCCTGTAACTCTTTATCAGAGAGACTGATTTTCCTAGTGGAAAACAAATAAAAATACATGAATACATGGGATTTTTTTCCTTATTTAAGGTTGAAGGAGCAATGGAACAGTCTTTTTGAAATAGTTTATTTTGCTGTGCTACAGCTTAGCTTTTTGCTCCAAAAAATGCTTAAACAGTAAAATGTTTAAACAGAAGTGCAAGAAATATAAGATATGTTTTGTTATTTGCTTAGATTTCTCCAGGAAAACAAACAAACCAACCAAAATCACACAAAGAACAGAACAAAACAAAGCTGTCCCACCATTGCTGGAATACTTAATTCTCCTATTGGCAATTTAAGAAATTTTTCTCCTTATAATGCAACAGATTTAAATCAGAACCCAGTAAAACCATCTGGAGTCAAGAGAAAGGCTCCTGGAGACTTTAGTGGGAATCAATGATTCAGAATATTCACTGCCAATGTAGATTGAATCTGAAGCTGAAATGAGCTTGAAGGTGAAAAGGAAGGAGAGAGCTGCATGATAACATAACCTCCCATACTTATGTACTGGGAAGTTCCCCACACCAGATAGTGCTAGTGGGTGGGCAGAGCAATGCTCTCTCCTTTCTCCCTGTGCCCTCTATATCAAACTGTGCTGGGTCTGCACTGGCCAGACAGCTGAACTACTCCTGGAACAATTCCACAGATGCCTTGTCATGCATTTCCAGGAAGACATTAACTTCATACACTTCAATTGAGATTTTTAGGCGGTACTACAAAGTGGTAGAGAGAAGAAAAAAGATGCCATGAGTTCTTGTCAAAAACCTTACACAAAATGTCTGTTCTGATCCAACAGGATTTCTTAACAATGATAATAAGGTTGACTACTGCATTGACGTCTTCTGAGAGAACTGGCATGAGTAGCCTATACAGAATGACTGGGAAATAACTGTTTACCATTTCTTGTAATACAATGCAATACAATACATTTAAGAGTTACTCATCTAAGTGAAAGAGCCATCCTTGGCTCTCCTTTTCATAAGTGAGAGCTACTACGAACAGTCTATTTCGCCTGTCCTAAACACTTACATTAGGATAAGCTGTATAGCCCATGGGGAGTGTAACTTTTACTTCCACTGACTGCATAAAAAAGAATTTATGCTGGTTGTCTTAACTTTTAGAAACCTAAAAGAGGCCCATAGTGCATGAACTCTGAAGTTATCAGGGTCCTAACAAAAGTCAGCGTGATTTATGTTAGGTGTTGTGTCCACCACATTAGAACTAATCCATATATAACTTGAAAATAATGACAGAGCATTAACCTTTGTTGAACATTCAGGGTGCTACAACTCTGTCCGAATAAAAATGTTCTGATCTAAGGTGAAATCTCATTCTTGTGCAAACTAAGATGTCAATACCATTTTGCAACATGAAATGCAAAATATTGATTCCCATTTTGCTGGCACAAAAGTTTAAATTGATTTAAAAACCCCAAACCTACAAAGGGAAACACTGTTTTTCTTGGATTCTAGTATTTACTACTTATAACAGCAGTAAAAAATCTCCGTTATGATTATACTACTGAGCTAGGTACTGCATGAATTTGAGAAAACGGATTCTTTCATGTGCAAAAGCATAAATCTTAGGGAGAATAATTACAACTGACTTCTTCATAGCCTCATCAGAAGAACTTTTTTTTTTTTTAATCAGATAGATGTGAAAGATTGCATATAACAAGTATTGCAAAGTCAGTACCTTGGTACTTCTAAGCAGCATTTTGAAAAGTCCTGAGCACTTTCAAATTTTATATTCCACAGTTGACTTTGAAGTAACTTTTCTTTCTCATCACATCAAGGCAAATCCTGGGAGGTGGCATGTCTCTTACTTTTTTCTCCTACCTCCTTGGAAACAGAAACTAGAGGGGAAAAAACATGACTTTGAGAGGTTAGTTTTTTGAGTTTTCTCTTTTTCTTTTTTTTTTTCCTTTTCCTTTTTAATTGTTTGTTTGTTTGTTTGTCATAGAATTTCAGGATTACATGAGCTTGGTTATAGGATTTACCAGCCTGCTGCTGAAGCTCTTGGGGCTTTCATGATGTATAGCCTGAAAAGAAAATGAACAAAAAACAAACAAGAACCTCCAGTTAATGCAGGAGAGTTCTACAGAAACCTGCACAACTTCCAAACCCTTGGCCTAGATCTGGAGCAAACATGAGATCTTGTATAGCAAGCAGTTCTCACTCCATTTTTGTTTGTTTCTTGAAACAAAAAGGATCAGAAGGAGAATAATAAAAACAGCCATGTACTTGAGGTTGATGCAGTAAAGACTGATCTTAATTAAAAATTGCAGAAATTGTAAATATCACATCCCATTACTGGTAATTGCACATTAAAATAATATCATAATCATAATTCACATTTTTCTAATAATTTGGAAATTAATTTTACTGTGTATCTTTAAAAAATCCTAAATATTAACAACAAACTCCTGAACTAGTTGGATTTTATTGGCTTGATGACATCAAAATCTTTCAATCTTTACTCAATGGATGAAGAAACAGGTTTGGTTTGGTTTGAACAATATGAAAAAGAGGTTTATCATGGATCTTCTAACTGTCAAATTGTTTTGTTTGTAGAATTGTCTCATTCTCACTTTGCTGTTGAAAAAGAATTGTAGACAATAGCACACAACATGCACAGTATGAAAAAAAAAAAAAAGCTTATATAACAGTACTGTTCCATTTGGTTTGCAGTTTTGATTTTAGATGTAGAAGAGGTTATTAGCAGATGGAAAAGGGTTAACTAGCTTTTAAAAGATTTTGATTAATAGTCAAAGTCACCAAAAGTAGAGCTGTATCTTCAGCACAAATATTTAATGTATTTTTATTCCTCATAGTTCCTGAGTGACTAGCAATTGTGACCTATTACGTTTTCATTACTGGATGAATTCCTGAGCCCCTCTATCTGTATCAATGCGATACAGCCAACATTCAACACTGTATTCCTAAAACTAAGCTCACTGCTGCATGAGGCAGAATATGTTATCTAGCGAAAGAACAAAAGGCAATCAGGAGAGCACACTAATCTTTAACAGAGCAAGGCACGTTAAAAAGAATTAAACCAACTCCAGCTGCCTTAGTCATACAATTACACTTCTGTAATGACTAGATGTTTTGCTAGGTCAGACCTAACAGCTATAGTATCATACAGATACCACTGAGATTAGATAGCCAAATACTTCTTTCTGTCAACTAAAACACCAAAATGTATAACTTGTCAGCTTTTATTTTGCCAATTTGCTGTCTTCTCCTTCCAGGCTTGCAAACTGCAATAATGGATAGGGAGGGGATGTCTTGTGGGCTTTAATTTTTTTTCCCTTTTAGATTTGCCTTCTTTAACTGTAATACTGCAGGAAGTAGTTTTTTAATGCTTGGCACCCTGTCAAAAAGGTAAAAGTCATTTTCCTGAGAAATACCAAAAACCCTATAGGCCTTAGCTGTGTACACAGCCAAGACATTTCATTTCTTTTGAAGATCCCTCAAGCACAAGGGTGATCATCAGTATGAGAAAATTCAATTGGAAAAGTACTGATGATACAGAAATATTTTTTCCATGTTGTAACATGAATTTGAAGATTCTTTACCTAAGTATTGAGTTACGCGTGAGTACGCTGTGAGACAGCTGCCCTCAAGGCATAGTGCAGCTGAAGGTATAGAATACTCAACTCCCCAGAAGAGTCATGATTTACTGCTGACCACACCTACAGAATTTATAAAATGTCAGTACAGCACATCTTGGTGTGGGAGAGAAAAATACAGCCAAGCAATGTTTCCTGTAAGAGTTCTTATGTCTACTGTATGTTTTCACTGAGTTTGAACAATTTTTTTCAAATTAAAATTATCATGCTAATGATATTTACAAACCAGCTGCTGTGTACAACTCCTCCAGAAGAATTCCATGGAAGGATTCCAAGTCCTTCTTTCTTTATATATTTGTATATATGAAAGAAGTTATGGTGTCTATGGATAAGATAGAGCTAGAACTGCTTGCATCTAGATGTCTTTTATCGTCCACAGGGAAAACCTGAGCGGGTATCTAGGCCTCACTACTCCATTTGGCTCCTCCTTCTTAGATGATAGTGCTGATAGAGCTTTCAGGAGGGAATATGGTCTTGGTACGAGATCTCACTAATCTCACTACATCACATAAAGAAGACAGACAAAAAGTTCTAATAGAGCTACTTGTAGAATGGTCTATTTTGTGGGAGGAATAACAGAATTCCAAGAGATCAGGTGGAGGAACAAGGTCTCTTCAGATAACCTCTTATACAATTTCTAGAGGGTAGCAGCTTTGTACTACTAACAGCCTGACAGATGAAAAGGTGAAAGGAAACAATACTTTCTGGTATATTTCTCAGAAAATCTATACCTTGTCTTCAATGGACACCTCCAAAGTGTTGTCTGCAAGTGCTGGACCTTTTGAAACAAAAAATTTTGCATGAAAACTGTGAAAGCTGAGAAGCATTTTTACTTACTGAGCAAGTTCATTCCTCTGTCAGAAATAAGTGTTGTGTTTTAAAGGTATTCAGCGAGTATCTGTACAAACATGTTCACAGTAAGTAGAGTCACACCCTGCTGCTCGGGGCTCACAGCATGAGTCAGAGATGGAAACACAGTTTGAAAGTTTGGCTTCTTTTTTTTTTTTTTGGCAGAGTGTAGATATCCCACTGAAAAAAGTTATGTACAAACTTTTCTTGGGAATAACCCAAAGAGGACATTTCCTTGTTTCTGTAATGTCCTGCTTATCAGGAAACTGCCTTTGGGATGTTACTCCTCTAATTAGTAAATCTCAAGGCAAACTTCACAACATCATGAAGTGCCTATTAAGCACTCTGCCAAGGGAAGAGTAACAACAGCTGACTGACCATCTACAGTGGAGGATGGAGAAATGAGCTAGATGATAAAACATTAAACAAAAAAATGGCAAAGACAAAATTAATTATAAATCACATAGAATCCTATTTTAGCCACTCTAGAGTTAGCCTGTGAGCACTACACTTAGACATCTGCTGGGATGTTTCTAATGAAAATTAAGCTTGTGTTATTGCTCAAATTTAGATATTTTGAGAAGTAGATTTAAAGCAATTTTTAAAAAATTTGATTCACTTTTTATATATTTTATTTATATCTATGTCTTGAGTTTGTCTATTTGTTAAAGAGCTGTTCATAAATGACTCTGCATGTGAAAATGGGGATTCAACTGTTGACTGTCATAGTCTTGGTTTCAAGAGCAAGAAATCAAATATTACTGAAAAACCTGGCCAGCAGTGTTCTGCAAAGGGAAATAAATATACCAATAAATGTCTTTGCAGATAACAAAATCAAATGAGAGAGAGGTGACATAATTTGCCCAAGGGAGATAAAAAGCCAAAAGCAGAAATGTTCCTGGTCTTCTGGTTCAGGTGAGTTTGTCTGATTCACAGTTGTGTGTACAGCTTGGAATGGTACTGCAGAGGACAATTCCTTTAATTTACACCTAGAGGACAAATTATGAAATTCAACAAGAACAGACAAAGGCAAATAAACCCTGTCAGCAATCCAGGCTGGGGTCTGGCTGTCTAAGGGGTAGCTCTGCTGAAGAGGTCTAAGAGGTCCTGGTGAGCATAAAGATGAACCTAAGCCAGCAGTGAACCCTGGCAGCAGGGACAGACAATAGCACCTGTGGCTGTTTAAACAGAAGCATGTCCAGTGAGTCAGAGAAAGGTTTCACAGAATTATAGAATGGTTTGGGTTGGAAGGGACCTTTAAGATCGTCTAGTTCCAAGCTCCCTGCCATGGGCAGGGACCCTTCCACTAGATCAGGTTGCCCAAAGTCCCATCCAGCCTGACCTTGAACAATTCCAGGGAGGGGAATAGCTTCACAACTTCTCTGGACAACCTGTTCCAGTGTCTCACTGTAAAGAATTTCTTCCTAATATGTAATCTAAATAAACCTTCTTTCAGTTTAAAACCGTTACTCCTCATCCTATCACCACAATCCCCGATAAAGAGTTCCTCCCCATCTTTCCTGTAGGTCCCCTTTAAGTACTGGAAGGTCTCCCTGGAGTTTCCTCTAGGCTAAACAACCCCAACTCTCTCACCCTGTCTTCATAGGAGAGGTGCTAAGCTCCCTGATCATCTTCATGGCATTCCTCTGGACCCACTCAAGCAGGTCCATGTCTTTCTTATGCTGGTTGCCCAAGAGCTGAACACAGTACTTCAGATGAGGTCTCACCAGACCAGAGAGGGAAAATCACCTCCCTTGACCAGCTGGTCACACTTCTTTTGATGTAGCCCAGGATGTGATTTGGTTTCTAGGCTGTGAGCACACATTGCTGGTTCGTATTTAGTTTTTCATCCACCAGCAACCCCAAGTCCTTCTCTGTTGGGCTGCTCTCAATTCCATCATCCCCCAGCCTGTATTGTTAGTGGGCATTACCTCCATTCAGGTGCAGGACCTTGCACTTGGCCTTGTTGAACCTCATGAAGTTCATATTGGACCACTTTCAAGCCTGTCCAGGTCCCTCTGGATGTCATCCCTTCCCTCAGGAATGTCGACCACACCTCATAGCTTGGTGTTGTCTGCGGACTTGCTGAAGGTTAACTCGATCACACTGTCCATATCGCTGACAAAGATGTTAAACTATTTATTCCCCTTTGGTCGGCACTCATTAGATCACATCTACAACATGGCATCACTATTGTTGTCCACCCCCCAAAAAAAGACAAACATTGATAAACTGGAGTGATTCCAGGAGAGGCCACCAAGGTGGTCAGGGCTGGAGCACTTGCCCTGTGAGGAGAGGCTGAGGGAGCTTGGGCTTGAGAAGACACATCTCCAGGGCTGACCTACAGGGAGGTTATTGAGGAGATAAATTCAGGATCTTCACAGTGGTGTTTCACAGGAGGATGAGAACAAATTGGAAGCTGAAATGGAAGGAGTGGAGGTAAGGAGAAAATTTGTCACCGTAATAGCCCAGCAGTAGAGCATGTTGCCCAGAAAGAGGTTGTACACTCTCCATGGAGGTTTTCAGACCCACCTCGGTAAAGCCCTGAGCAACCTGTTCTGATCACACAGCTGACCCTCGTTCATGCAGGAGGCCCAACTAGACACCTGAGGCTGAATTATCCTGTGGTCTTATGACACTGACTGTGACTATTTATACCTTACACGTATATTGTGCGCTGGCAATAACACTAGAAGTCAACTCACTCACAGCATGCAACATCCATGTTTTGTACAGTATTCTTGAATGGGTTTTCACTCTCTCAGACTAATTGAAGTGAAAACATAAGCTTAAAAATATGAATCAGTGTCTGTAAATATTGTTCAAGAACATTAACGCTTTCTAATCATTAGTATTAGAAAAATGCATAATTAACATTAACCTAATATTACCAATAAAAAACAACGGAAATAATTTCTTTAGTGACACTTTAGGGGTATCTTTATCGTGTCACGTGGTACAGCTGTTGTGTCTCTGTTTTAGAAAACAACACTCTTTGTTGAAACCACAGTAAAAAACAAGCTTGCTGACTGTGTTGGCAGTGTTCAGTAACATCCAGTTACAAAACACACTCAGGATTGCTCCATATAATTGTGCGTGCAGCACTGGTAATATACATTTCTATAAATGCTCGGCTATGTTGGCAATAGCGAGGACACACCATTTCTAATAATTTTATTGTTTTCTTTTTTTAATTGAGGTAGCACGTACAATATGTGAAAAAGGGATGGTAAAATCCTCATGGACTTTTTTGACAGAAATGAGCTTCATTCTCTTGCAGTCCAAAGCTGCTTCTACCTATAACTGAGGTCCATTATCAGAGAGAATCCCTGCAGAAATCT
The DNA here is from genome assembly GCA_013401335.1 of Brachypteracias leptosomus. Taxonomy (NCBI): domain Eukaryota; kingdom Metazoa; phylum Chordata; class Aves; order Coraciiformes; family Brachypteraciidae; genus Brachypteracias; species Brachypteracias leptosomus. The sequence goes on from VYZX01015692.1 coordinate 18,641, forward strand.
GTAGCTTGCAGAAAAGGGCTTGAATTTGTGCATTTCTGTTAGCACTGATTTCATACCACTCAGGCTTCTAGTTCCAAACCCCCAGCATTGCAGTTCTCTTCAAAGATACAGCCCATGATGCCATGCATAAGCAAAGATGAACTCTACTGGTTAAAATCTGCTAGATGTTGATTCTGACACAACCGATCCACAAACCGTGTATTTCCAGGGATTTTATGACAAAATGAAACTCTTTGCTACAAGCCACAGTGAAAAAAGTGGCTCACTACTATATCTAGATTTGGCAGGTATCTTCTCATACCTCTTCTCAGCATAACTGTGTGACTTTCAACCTAATCATATCACAGTGTAATCCTATGAAATTCTGGTAAGGATTGACAATAAGCTGTTAGTTCCAAATACATTTATATATAAGCTAAGACACAAGAGCTTAAATGAAAACCTAAGCATTTTCACACGATTACCTCATTGTCTTTCTTTTCTCTTTTTGTGGGTGTTCCAGAAGGCTACTAATACTGGTATAAAGAGGGATTAATTGACAATGGTGGTGATTGAAATACAAGGCCGCTTTTAAGCTAGGGCTTCTGTCTTTTCACTTGATGCTCCTATGTATATCTTCTATCAGGCTGTTGCATGCTCCACTGCTTAAACCTTTATCTGTTCTCCTGAGCTGACTCTGGTGCTAACATCTATATGCTTTTACTGCTGTTCAGTCAGCTAAATCAAGAAAAGCAGTGATGAACATATCTTTTTGGCTAAGGATAGCTTTAAAACTGACCTGGTTCCAAACCTCCTTAATTAGTTATAGGGGATTGTACACTTGCAGAACCTAAAAATGATCAGTCTTAACTTATTATTATTTCAAGTGATTCACCTCAGAATCAACCTGACATTTGCACAACAATTCATTCTTTTTGTATCCTCTTCCCCAAAATTCCAATGGCACTTCTAACCCTGGAAATAAATTTGTAGATTGATAGGTTTGTTCCTTTTCCACTTGTAAGAAGACAGTAACCTGAAATACATCTAAATTTAACTCCTTTCCTTATGTGTAAGCTAGCGTAATGATGAATTCACCTAAATGTGAACAGAGCTTTAAAAGGATATTCTCTGAATCTCAAAGCAAGGACAAGGCACATTCTCTGTGGTACTTAAAGGCATATACAGTACCCGTGTCATCCTATGCTGGGACTCTCTGAAGCTGTTGAGGAACCACTGGAAGAAATGCAGTTCACATTCTCTATAGCTCAGAAAATGCAGATAAACAGTCAGCAGCCACAGTTCACAGAGGAACCCCATGATAACAAACCTCCATATTGTCTCTGATAGTGATGACTGTCAGAGTGTCATAGCATGCATCTTCTTAGTAGAGAGATCTAGCTCGTGCTCCTGGATCCAGAGGGCCATATGCTTCATCTGAAAGCTAAAACACCATGTGTTTTATCTGCTTCCCACCTAACCTCTGTCAAGCACAGGATGCTCCTGTGCTTTCTCCTGATCAGTAAAAGAGAAGAAAAATAACAATGAGTCTTTGAATAAAACTATGTGACACAAGCATATTTTTATGTTTACTCCAAGAAAGACCTGCCTCACATTTGACATCTGTATTGGTTCTGGTTGTCAAAGTATATGAGCTTGCTTTAAGTTGCTGTCCTTAGTATCATTTCTATTCCTTGTCATCACTCTTATCTGTGGCTCCTTCAAACTTAGAGCACTGTGTTTATCCAGAGAGTGATGGGGTGCTGATATAAAGACATTTGTGGTAGTGAAAACCTTTCTGGGTTCCTCTGCAGTGTGATGACCTACTGCTCTGCCTCTGCCTGCCTTTCTCGTAGCACTGACTGGACACAACAGCGGTGATGGGAACTTTTGGAATGTGTCAAGAATCCTGGTAACCTAATCGCACATATCGAGCTTTTCATTTGTCAATAAAACCAGATGCAACTGTGTTGCTTAATGTTTTCTCCATACAGCCCTCATGC
>VYZX01015701.1:0-19507 GCA_013401335.1 Brachypteracias leptosomus
CCCTTCCCCAGGCCTTAAACCACAACATTAACACAAAAGTATTGCAAAAAGATGGTCCTGCTTTTATACTAAGAGAGTTTTAAAGTGAAAACTGGACTACTGCACTGCACCACACTGCAAGGTATGCATGCACCTTTTCACCCCAAGGGCAATGTGAAGGAGACTAAATGCAAGCAATTATTCGGAAGATAAGTAGAGCATGATAGATTCATAAATCAATATTTCTCTTACAACTTACCTTATGTCTGAGAAACAATGTTTCTTATCCCATTCGTTTGGTTGGGTTTTTTTCTTGTTTTGTTTTGCTTTTTGAATGTTCAACCTCTACTGAATCCTAGGAAAGTCTTGTCTTGTATGAATCTCTCAGAGCAAGGATTTGCACAAGAACAATTGAATGTGGAGTGAAATAGTTTTTATGTTTCATTACTTTGTGTTTCTCATATTTCTATTTCAATGCATGTTCTTTTCTATTATTGTCATAAGAAAAGATCACACCATTTCCAACTCTGTATTACCTACAATATTGATTACTTGCTATATCTTCATCTAAGCTTCCCTCACCAGTCTTCTGTGAAAAGCACACAAGGCAGATTAGAGCATTTTTCTTTACATCAGCTTTCCCAAAGCACTCATGGGAAATTATTGTTGGCCATTTCCAACAGCAGTCAATTCTGTCACAGTCTTAGGGACTCCTTTATAAAATTGCTCACAACTTTTACAGAGACAGAAATGAACAAACGTGTTTCCAAAACAGTTCCTATGCATTCTTTAATTAAAACTAAAATCTATAGTCCTTTCAGTTTATTAAATGGTATTCATATTTTAATATCTTTCTCCAGCATACCCACTCGGTAATTTTCTTGAAAAACTGAATAGAAGCATGAATGTAGAGCGACTATTTACATACTGTGCGTTAAATATTGAACATATTCTTATTTACTTTGTCAGTTTGATTAAACTGTGGCTGTCATCTCTCTGCTAGACAGAAAACCCTGGTACCCTAACTTGAAAAATATGCTCATCATAAGTGGACAAATAGTGTTTCTCCCTAAATCATTTAGAGTCAGATTCTTTCAGAGCCCAGAGCTGATGGAGTGAATGTTTGCAATCATCCTCAGATGTCTGTTCTTTTTGGGGAAAGGTGGTGTTAAATGGAAAAAAAACACAAAGCAGTTTTACATTCTGCTGAGGAAATAAAATTGATGGTCTCTCTGGCATGCTGTATCTAAAGAGTTGAAGAAATAGGGGCAGCAGCAGACTGATTTCAAAATGTATGGTAAATACTAATTTGTGTCAGGATATTTTATCTCCTCCTTCTCCTGCTCCCCATAATCTTTTTTTCACAGCATGCTCACACAGCAGAGGATAATAATTAAGCTACTGTGCATTGTCTGTCACTGGCACACATTAGAAAATTATGAAATAAGACTGAAGAATAGCCAAAATTAGCTTTTAGAAACTCAAGTTTTGCATAAGTTTTCTGTAAATTTAGGTCATTTAAAAGGTGACATTTTATTATGTCTGGACGTAGAACAGTAATTTTTCTTTTACAAAGCTTTCAGAAGTTTTGAAATTTGTTTTCTTATCAACTTGAAGTAGATTTTTTTTTCCTGTGAAAAGGAAATCTGATATTAAAAAAATTTAAATCATCCCATTCTGATAATTTGAAAATAAATTACTTGTGATACATTGAAAGAGAGTCAGAGACCCTCAACAGAAAAGCTTACCAACGTGTGTCAGAACCTCTCAGACTGCAGTACTTTTAGCTCAGGCAGTCCTGGGATTCCCAGTTGAGCCCAAGTTTTTATGGAAAAACTTCCCAAAATAATATCATGGAAATCTAGAGAGGAAAAGAAAAAAGTTTTTTGAGAAGAGGTGAAATAAGATAATTGGCTCGTTGATTTTCTCCTAAAAAAGGTCTTATCCGCATTTCTTTTTCCCTTTCAGGTTGGAAGTTTGGTGGTAAGTCCATGTCTGTCTGGGCAAGAGGAGCACTGTCCTTCTTGCTACGCTATGGGGCAAGATAAAAGCTTCGATACTACTTTTGCTAGTGGTCAGAGTGACTGGCATGTTCCTAGAGAGCATGCCAGGTTTTAGAATCCATAGGCAGTATTATGCAGTGATCCAACATGTTCACAAAATTTATTTCAAATTATGATTGAAACTCAGAAGTCTATAATGAACATATTTCAACAAATTAAAATTGTAATGAGAAATGTAATATTTTTCCAGTCTCCTCTCCAAATTCCATGGAACATCTCCATCTGTTTATATATTGTAATGTACAATAATACTGATTCCTTAGAAGTATGCTTACATGTTTTCCACAGTATACCACATAAAAATGAAGTCAGCAAAGTCTTCATTCCTGGAATAGTACATCTAATCCAACATTAGAGCACCTCTACATATGTATTTAAAACATATATGTAAGGAAATAATCCACTTTTGGTTTCACAGAAAGCAAAATGAGGCACAAAAAGCAACATGCTCATGCTCATGTAAATCTTACTGGAAATTAATTCTAGCTAAGGATGAATCTTAATTTTTCAGTGCTTAACTAAGAATCTGAGCTGTAAGACATCCTCATGTTGTAATGCTGCAGAAAATTCTAGGATTAAATTCGATGGTTCTCAGAGCATTAAGAAACTCTGGATTAGATGATCAAATAGCTTTTGGAGTTTTGGCATGGTTTTCCACTACTGAACAAAAAAGAGAAATGGATCTCTTCTTAAGGACACTTAATGAGGACATCATATGGTATTCAATAACAGAAGGAAAGGTTTATATGTAGGATTTCAAAACAGAATGGGCCTTTGAAAATAAATGTTTGAACTATGAGAGTGACTTAACATTGTGGATGCTCTTTCTGGTTTCCAGGATGATAAACATTTGCTTTTAGTTGTTGCTTAGTAGTGGAGAAGAAAGCATGAAGATGGAGGGTGAGTAGTTTAGGCTGTCCTGGGGAAACAGTGTGCTTGTACTGTTTGCTAAATAAACACAGTGTGTTGTGTTGTAGGAACCCAACATACAGTTTTACCTTGACTGTAGCAGTAGGTGTTGACATCAGTTTGAGCTGTTATAATATCATTATGTTAAAGATTTATCTGGGCCTTGATTTCAGTGTGCGAGCACAGAAGCTTCTTCTTTTGTTTCTCCTTTTCTCTCCATAGCTCATTTGTAAGTACTATAGATAATCACCAAACAAGATGCCAAACTCTTAGCTCATTGTCTGCATTCATTGTTCCATAATTATATATGAAAGCTAAATTCATGGTTAGAGATTGCAATACTCTGTTATCAGTGCAACAAAACACAAGAGGGAGATTTATAGCATACATGGTGTTACGAATTACCTACGCATGAAAGGAAGTAGAAAAAACTTATAGTGGGACTAGCTTTTGAGCCTACAGCTATTCTTTCATATCTAGGTTCTCATACAGGGCTATCTACTATAGTTCAAAGCTGCCATCCATCAGTGCATTAGTTACTTTCACTTTTGTCATGTGTTCATGCTCTTTTATCCCTCCTGAGAAAAGTATGAGCAGTGTATGTTTTGTTTCTGTATTTTAATTGCCTTAGGGAAAGAATCTGCCATAGATACAAAAACATTTGAATTCATCTTTCTCCAACTGTTCTTGGAAAAGAAACTATCATGTTTATACAATACAAGACAGACTTGGCAAGTGTTACATGGATGGTGCCTTCCCACAGATCATACAGTGCCTCAATCTATTAATGACCTAAATTCCATGCAGCAGTGCCCTTGGAAAACTTCTGTTGTTAGCAAATGTTGAATGAGAAACATTCCTCAAACAAATCTGGTGCAGATTAACTTAATTATCTAAGGCTTCTAGGAGCTTGGGCATTTGCAATGAATATTTACAAAAGAAAAAAAAATAAGAACTAAGTAATAAATGAACACATCTTCCGACCTGAGCAATGAACAAGTCTTGGTCATTCGAGTCTCACATCTGTATGGCTAGCAAGGATGTTAACCTAATATATATTGCAGGCTGGCATAGAGTTATAGTCAATGAAAAGTCCCAGGGCCAAAACCTGGCTCCCTGAAGTCAAGGAGTGGCTTTATATTTAATTTAATGCTCATGAGCATTCTCTTCTAGTCTCTGCATCATTATTCTTCTGTTGAATGCCTATGCTATTTCCACTGGCTTTAGCAAAAGGACTTTTTCCATTTTCTTAATAAACTGAAATATGTACCAATAGCAAATAAATCCCCCAGTATCTATACTGCACGTTTATGTTGTCTAAGTATACATGTATGCTATAACTCATTGCTTCTCTCTAAACAGCTAGACAATGCCTAGAGACCCAGTATACTAAAATAAGTTGGAGCTCCATTTTATGCGCAACATGGACAGACAGTGGGACATCGTCACAGCTAAAATCAGTGCCATGAATGGGGATCATAACTGACACAGAAGTAGTAAATAAGGAATTTTCCTTACTTGTGTTATAATGAGAAGCAGTATAATAACAGAGGAGAAGGATCACTCATATATTTACCTGAGTTGTGCAACTGAAAGAAGGATTTCTCAGTTAAGCAGGTATTCATCAGCTAATGTGATAAAATCAGGTTGCTTTCTATTCTTGTGAGAACATTACAACTGATATACTTTCAGATGTCTGATCTCTGTTTCAAAACCTAACTTTCGTCAAATGTATTAGTCCCTGAAATTAAGTAAAAAAAAATCCTGCAAGTTCAGGTTGTTGTGCTCTCATAATTTCTAACAAATTCCGAGTAAATAGCTGCAAATAAAAGCAGTGGTGTTGTGGTTTAGACTCAGCCAGGAGCTGAGCACCACATAGCAAGGAGCTCACACACAAAACCCCACCTTTCCCCCATGGGATGGGAAGGAGAATAGGGAGAAAAAGGCAAAAATCCATGGGTTGAGATAAGGAGAATATAATAGAACAATGCAAGAGGACAAGAGACAACAGTAATAACAATAACAATAATGAAACAATATATAAAGCGAGTGATATAAAATACACTGGACCGCTTCATACCATAACTGCCTTTCCCACCATCCTTATATAGTGGGCATGACATCAGTATGGTATGGAATATCCCATTGACTGGTTTGATTGTCTATCCTGGCTGTGGCCTCCCTCCCAACTCTGGTGGAAATTAACCATATCCTAGCCAAACCCAGGGCAAGTGAGAAAACTAAAGTTAAATTTGCGGGATCAGAGACAAGGAAATTATTAGAGGTATTTGGAACACACGTTGCACTGTAATGCTTCACTCCAAAAGTTATGCTTAAGTAAAATCATGGGGCAGAGAGGCAGGTTAAACTACACGAAAATAATAATAATAGCCTGTGTTTTGGGGAATGTTATGTTGGACTGTTTTGGGGTTTTCTGTATTGTGGAGGGGACTAATGGGATGGTTATCTGTGTTATTCTATCTGAATAATATTTCATGGAAGAAAAAGAGGGCTTCGGAATATGTGCACTTTCTGAATTGGCCTCTATCATGCACTTTAATACTCACTGTATTTCTCTAACAGTTATGCCCTATTTTTCTGAATGACAAAGGCCATTAGTTGAACAACCATAACAATTCATTATCATAATTAAGGAGACCATTTCATATGTCAAAGTCTACATTTTCTAATAGATCTAATTAACATAGTATTTTACATTCCTTGAAAATTCCTCCAACATGAGGTAGCTGACCTGACCAAAAGATACGGAAGGATTTCCTGATGTTAATTTTTGAATATTCATAAAAGCAACCTTAATAACCCATTCCATCCCCCACTGCCTATCCATTAGTACTACTTACCTCCTCTGTTTTATGACACCTTCTTTTGGAACAATAGGGAAGTGAGAAATCAGTATTCTGCCCTAGAAAGTAGAGTATTTCTTCTTATGCACTAGGATTTGTACATTTCATGGATATCTATCACTCTCTTCCTTCTTCTAAACAGCAAGTGGCACGGTCCTAAACTGATCATTATGAATATTTCATATGTAAAATATCATAACGTGCCAAGTGCAAAGTCCTGCAGCTGGGTCGGAGAAATCCTCGGTATCAACACAAGCTGAGGGATAAAGGGATTGAGAGCAGTCTGGCAGAGAAGGACTTGGAGGTGTTTGTGAATGAAAAGTTGGATAGGAGACAGTAATGTGTGCTTGCAGCCCAGGAGGCCAACCATATCCTGGGCTGCATCAAAAGAAGTGTAGCCAGCAGGTTGAGGGAGGTGATTCTGCCCCTCTACTTTGTTCTTGTGAGACCTCACCTGGAGTACTGCGTCTGATCCTGGAGCTCCCAGTGTAAGACAGGCATGGACCTGTTGGAGCAGATCCAGAGGAGGGCCACAAAAATTACCACAGGCAAGGAACACCTCTCCTCTGACGAAAGGCTGAGAGACTTGGGGTTGTTCAGCCTGGAGAAAAGAAGGCTTCAAGGAGATCTTATTGTGGCCTTTCAGTACTTAAAGGAGGCCTATATATATAGATAAGGACAGACATTTTAGCAGGGCCTGTTCAGATAGGATAAAGGGTAATGATTTTAAACTAAAAGAAAGTAGATTTAAACGAGATATAAGGAAGAAGTTTTTTACAATGATGGTGGTGAAACACTCGAACAGGCTACTCAGAGAGGTAGCAGATGCCCCACCCCTGGAAATATTCAAGGTAAGGCTGAACAGGGTTCTGAGTAACCTGATCTAGTTAAAGATGTCCCTGCTCACTGCAGGGAAGTTGGATTAGATGACCTTTAAAGGTCCCTTTATAATTATATAAAAATGAGATACCAGCATATCATATTCCTCTGACCCACACACCAAAGTGACAATAATTGAAAGATCCTCTATGAAGCTCCTGCTCCTATAGTCAGGATTCAACTTCTGTCTTGATATTTGTGAATATTGTAGTTTATGGCACAGCTGTGGTTGAAGAACACTTAAAAACACATCAGAAAAAATCCTTACATCTGAAAAATACAAAGTCAAAAAATATATATATTTATTTTAAACAAATGTGTTATTTTAAGAATTCACCTTATTTTGACATTGAAGTACTTTAAGTGATGTACATTAAATTCTCTGAATGTGTCTGCACTGGCCTCCTCTTGAAGTGGGACCAGAACATTTGCAAAACAATTTGTACCACCAAAGAACCTGGTCAGCATCTACCTCAGTTCTTTATCCAAACACCTGTCTGTCTTTATTTTACAACCTTCTGAGTTGATGCTCATCCACAAATTGAAGGTGTTTATAACAAAAAATGCTTTGCATTTCTATAGTGCTGCCCATCTGGTGATCTCAAAATGCAGCAAAACATTAATTAAGCCTCATAACTTGTTGGAGGATAATGAAGCTAAATATATTCCCTTAGTAATTAATGTTTCCTTTATTTCACACTCAGATGTGGATAAGTCCACTTAAGCTAAGATTTTAGACAATATTTTCCTGCATTCCATTCTTGGATAAACTCTTTTTCGCCTATATAAATGCACCAGTTAGTTTGGAACTGCATGACAGAAACATTAACAGCAGAGGGAAAGTCTGTTTTACTTCTTGTGGAAAGGGGACTTCCCAACAACCTCCTCCATGACCCCAGTTTTATTGGCTTTATCTAAGTCCTTTTACCTTTTCTATATTGGTTAGAAACATACTTGCCCTTCATTTTTGGTAACTATTGAAAGAAAAGTTTTTATTCACGGCACTGAAGAAGAATGAGAAAGTAATAATCCTTGCGCACACCAGGTCAGACCACATTTCACCCAGAAGTTTAATGCCAGGAACTGTCCATCCAAAGCAAAGTCTCACTCACATATAAGCCTACAATCTGTTAAAAGTCAAATTTTCTTTTCTGTGAAACTGAAATTGCAGCTATTTTGAAATATAACTTAAATTACTTAGAAATGCTTATTAAATGACTCACTGACAGTAAAAGGATGATTAAGTAAGGGCTGATATGAACCTCCCAGAAAAAGACATTGCTCCAGTGTTCGATCCAAAGGGATAGAAACAAGATCAAAATGCCTGGAATTGTTCAACTCCTCAACAAATGCAGGCCCTCTCCAGAAAACAGGGTCTTCTCAAGTGCAAGGCTTGAAATATTTGCACCCATGTGGTAGGTATCAACCAGTTCCTAATTTCATACCTAGTTTTTCATACCTAGAAGCTGGTTTGGTTTTGGTTTTCTTCTGTAAACCTAAGCCAAGTTTTCTCAATTTCTGTCAAAAATTTGCCTGAAGTTCTGGACTGGCACTCATACAAAAGGGTCTTGAAAGGGCACCGGCAAAATGTTTAGCACTATCAAAGAAGCTTCGGGTCACCTTTACTGTGTCAATTTATGCCAATTCACCAAGAAGCACTGCACACAAGAGCGTCTGTTTGCTCTGCTCAGGCAGTTAGGAGATAAGACATTGGCTGGGATACTGAAGGTGATCCTTGGGCTGATTGATAGAGATCACACAGGCTTAGTTCAGGGACTTCAGCCAGCTGTAAGTGACAGAAATGTTCTCAACATTATCCACTCAATACAATCCTTTAAGGAACTGTAATTGTTTTGCTCTGTAGACAACAGAACTTACATAAAAGGCTGTGTGGGTCTTCCTATTGTCTGTGATTAATACATTGGGATTTTTAACATATGCAACAAAAATTAAATCTATTTTTAAAAAGGTAAGTCTGAGATGCTGGGTGACAGTGGAATAAGATTGTAAAAGAACAACTAAAGCAGCTAACCTTGGCTCTCAATTGTTCTGATTAAATAAGATTCACTGGTAGGGCGATGTTTAAAATTTAGGATACAGAGAAATAAAAGCAGGAGCATTTCACTGGCATATGTCAGGGAACAGAACAGATTAAAACAGCTGTTTATAACTTTTTAGAAGAAAGTGTTCAAGCTGAAATGGATTGAGGAAGGGGGAAAGAGAGAAAGTTGTTTTGGGGAGAAGTTATATACTAGGAGAAAAAGGGAGGCTGTGGCTACATTTGAAGATATTCAAGTTTAAAGGCAATCTTTTTGCAAATCTTGGTGCTTTTGTATGGATAAAGAGAATGATGAGTTGTGCCTACCACTTACTAGTTTTTCTTGCTTTATAATTTATTTTTTTTTTTTACTGTGGTGGACATAAGAGCATAATTTGTCTATTAGAAAGGCAAACAGAAGGACGGCACATATTTTTTAAGCAGATAGTAAACATGATCTCAGAAAACATGGGAATGTGGTACTTGAGTATCAGTGCCACATCAGTGGAAATCTCACTGTGTAAACAGAGGGATCTGCTTCAAATCCAGGATTTCTCATCAACGCCTGTATGTAATGATACAGTGTGCGTCTATGATGTGCTTCATAGTTTTGTGAGTCTCTTGGATGTGTAATGACAATTCACCCTTGAGATCTTGGTTTGGATGAGTCATTCAGCTCTTTCTTTTCATTTGCATGTACAGAACAAGGTACATTCTTTCTTCATGTCCGTTGCCCTCTGGATTTGCTCTGTAAATGTGCGTCACACACACTGACAATCTTCTTTATGTCTTTATCTAAAGCCTATGATCAGCATATCAGAGCTCACTGCAGGGGAGAGAAAAGATCTTGTATTTGCATATCTTCACTGAGTCACAGATTTTCTTCTTCCTATGGGCCCTTATCTTTTCTTGTCCCTTATATAGACCTGGTGCCTGGTCTCCTTTCCAATAAACCATCTCAATCCACAAGTCAACAGAATTTTTCCAAATATGTCCTAGCCTAGTGGAATGGAGGTTTGCTAGAGATCTGTTGTTTCCTCATGTTCCTGGGCATGCAGTACAAGCAATCTATGTTGAGGTGTGTGAACTGGACTTGGGTCATCCTCTGAGCTCCTCCTTCAAGCAGGAAGCAGGACCAGGTGTGTGTCCTGTTGACCTGCAGGTCATCAAAGGGAATGACTTCCCCCAAAATTTGGTGCACTAGTTGTGTGAGAAGAGCAGAGATAAATCTCAATGAGTAGCAAGTTTCCACCAGCAATGTCAGAGGTATGTTATGTGTCAGTATTTACCCAGAAATTTACTCACAAATTCTGAGATAATTTTCAGGGTTTGAGTAACAGAAAGGAGGGATGAGACCAACTTATAAATGAGAAATGTGCTACTAGATTGCACTCTAATGTAAAGCATAGCGTATGTATTGCAGAGAAGACTGATGGAGGAGAGGGAGAGAAAAAAAAAAGTCCTTTCTTTGACCTGATGATAGTTTAACAGCAGGTTGAATTTTCAAGGAAACTTCTGTGAAGCATGACTCGAAACTGCCCTTTCCTTGTATGGGAGCAGATGTTCTCTACAGATTAGTGGACTATTCACTCTCCTAAATCCTCTGGATGTCATCATTGCTCCTTCCTGTTTTTGCAGTCCCACGTCAAAGGTCGAGGGTAACTGGAAGACACAGGAATGTACAAGATTCTGTAAGGGTCAAGTGAACAATTTTAGAATACAGGAGTAATTTTACAAATACCTAGAGTTTGGTTTATAAAAAGACCTGGCAGGCTTTTTTATTGTTGTTTTAAATTCTCTCTATAAAGGCAAATACTGAGATACAATATTGCCATTCCATGAGTCAGAACACACAAAAAAGCTTAAAAGGTAAAAGATACAATCTGTTTAGAGTTTTCTGCCCTTGCTTCTGAATCCTTCCTGACAAGCAAAAAAATATGATAATCAGAAGACTGATAACTATCACCTGCTGATAGCATAGTTACTTTAGCCCACTAAAGAAGATTTTGTTAGAAGATTCAACTGATATTAAAATATGCTCATTTGTGTGAAAGGTTTCTTTTTGGTGTACAACCCTCCCATGCATTTCTCTGCAGTCCTGTACTTTCATAATAATGAATGCTGGCTCAGGAGACCTAGCCCAGTGAATGTTACATTATTCTCTTTCTAGGGCAGGGATACACAATCCCAGGGATGACACATATAAAAAAAGTAGGAGGGAAGGAAGGACAGACGGATGGACGTTTTGAGGTCCTGTCTCTTTCTGCTTTGTTTTTTTCACATTCCTGCATGTGAAACTTGTAATTGCTGCATTTGAATGATTTGTATCTCAGAAAATCAAATATGAGACTTTTAGAAATTGTTCCAAACTTTTCTGATGAACATCTCTTTTACAATTTTCTGTTTATTTCTGTTAAGTAGTAAACCATAAAATCACATTAACCTAGTATTTATTTTAAAACTCCCTTATTCCCGTATTAATCTGTGTTAACTGAAGCTTTCTTTATTAAACTGTGGAGTTCAAATTCCTTGTGTAACTGGTTTAATGTCCAGGAAGTAGACAATGGCTCTGTTCATTTTAAATTAAAGTGTGAACATCTGTTGAAGGAATCTACAAATGGAATTAAATGCAAATTCCTGTATTTTTTTCCACTCAAATAAAAATGGATAAATATTTCAATTTCTAATGCATATTAGATCAGTAAACACCTGCCTTTATTTTATTAGTTATATTGCTAGAGGTCAATACAAACCAGACAGGAATAAGATTTAAAGAAGAACCTCTTTTTTTCTGTTTGAAGTTCACTGCTTGATTATCGCTGAAATATCTTAGAATTTTTAATTATTATTCTTTTCATTTCCACCTCACAGGGAACTTCACACACTCTTTAAGTGATTCCCTTTTGTTCTAGGATCATTTCAGAAGTGCACATGAGTTGGCATCATCATATTGTCTAATTGCTGCAACTAATTTTTCCAGTCTGTTTGTGCCTTCCTGTCAAGATGACAAGCTGTTTTATTTCTTTCCTCTTTGAGGATATCATAACATGAGGAGAAAAACACCAGGCATAATGAGACAGAATTATGTTATAAATCCTCGGAGGGAAATACATTTTCTGAAAATTCTTGGCACAGAACTTTGGAGAATGACCTAGTTGGTAAGTGGCAAGAGACAAGAAGTTAATAGCATCGTATAAACAAAATCCTACCCTAAGGAACAGTAAACTGAAAAAAAACCTTGCACTGATCACTTAGGCATTATCCCCTTCACATTTCTCAAGTTTTTCATGAAGATATCTTTAAATTAGGGAATGTCTGATTTCATTCTCCAGTGTCTGGCATAGGATTACAATCCACTCTTTTTGCCTTGTTCTGTTTGTATATTCCCTAACACAGGACAGTCCTGATCTAGAACCAGACTGCCCAAAATATATTTTTAAAAAAGGAAAGTAATAATAACGTTTCATGAAGTCTAAAGTAAATGTACTTTTCAGTAAGTAATTTAAATACCTCCAGTCATACAGCCATATCTCAAATAATTATGGTGGTTTTGTTCTACCTATTGACACATATTTATTGCTGAATTGTAATTTGACTTATGTGATGAGACTGCGCATAAAATGTTCTCCCACAAATATTCAGCAGCCTACTTGAAATGAATTTTTAAGATGTCTTGTAAAATAATATTGTATTTGGGTTAATTAGACTGTAGGCAATAGAACAATGGGGAAAATGCAGATATTTCTGATATTTCTATTCTAAATACCTTTTTAAAATGAAAATCATCAGGGCTTTGCTCTCCAATGTCTGTAAACGTCAGTTAGAAAAAGAGAATCAAATATAAGTGGATGACGGAGTGAAGCAAATAAAGGCTACTTACTTATGTGAAGCACTCAGAAAAAGCTCAGAGACACAGCTTGTCCAATATTCCACCTGGAGGTCCCGTTCTGCTTCTAATAAATGCACTAACAAAACTAATGATTTGAAGAACACCGGGGCATAACCACAATTTTAAAAATAACCCTTTGTAGTTGAGACAAACAACAAGAAAAACAGACTTCCAAAGATCCAAAAGATATTGAGGTACATGAGAATTTAGCACATAGCTACCCTTGGAAACTTTGGAAATCTATGCTGTAGAAAGTATTTGATGACTGCACACAGTATTTACCGTCCTTGATGTCTGTTTTACTTACTCTTTTAATCATGCCAGCAGGCATGTCTTCTGAACGTAACTGCTCTGTTCTGTCTGAATCTGGGAGCTATTCATCACTCAGTGATCACCAAGAGCGGCTTTCAGCCACTGTATTGACGATCCAGCAGTCCTTACAGTACTAGCTGTTCTTGGGCATAACACTTAACACACACATTCAACATCTCTTATTTACACTAGAGGAACATCTGTCTCAGATGTTCTCATCTACTATAACTGGCACCTTTATTTCTAACGTTCAAGAGCATATTTCAGTCCATAATTAAGTTTAAGCTTGACTTTCGTGTACGTGTTCGTGTATATGTGTTAAGGGTATTGACTGTCAGTTATCTTCCAGTCCTTCCTTGCATACCTGGGCTACGTCTAAGCTAGCTAACAGGACTTGGGAACTGCCTTGTTGTTGTTAAATTTCTTTTTAACTTTTCTCCCAGTCTCAATATTGTTCCAGATATTACACTCCACAAACCACGCACAGTTCAGGGATTAGTGCATGCCATCACAGTCATCTTCTAGTCCTGTAAAGTATCCCTTTAACACATCACTAGTAAAAATTAAGCTGTTTTTAATGGTTGAAATAACTATCTTGATATTTTAGATTACTTTTAAAAAGCTTACAAAAACAGTATTTAACCATTTATGTAGAAGAAATTGACTGTCACATTCCCACAGTTTTACTGTTCATCTTAGATTAGATGGATCCTACCTTTAGTGCAGGGATAATGTCTCCTTCTGCTCAGTATCCAACACAACAGATGCTAATCATGTCCTCTGGATGTTACTGCATATTTTAATTAGCTAACAGCACAAAGGACTTATTGCATATGTGCTCAAACTGTATAGCCACTTTGATCTGAGTGGTGGAATAACTATGTTTAATACAGACACCATTGAATGGATTTC
This sequence comes from Brachypteracias leptosomus, assembly GCA_013401335.1. NCBI lineage: Eukaryota > Metazoa > Chordata > Aves > Coraciiformes > Brachypteraciidae > Brachypteracias > Brachypteracias leptosomus. The sequence continues at coordinate 13,846 of VYZX01015701.1, forward strand.
TATTAAAGTTAACACTTGCTCTCTTGTCTTAAGTGCAAGTGTGTGCAGGTCAAAAATCAATTCTATCTCACAGAATATGTAATTCAAAATAACATTGAAAGGGGGAGGGTAATTAACAAATCCACAAAGTTATTTAGGTTTCTAACTCATGGTTAGATAAACTTAAGTGTCATGGAACTGATTACCTCAAACTGCTGAAGGTCACCAAGGAAGTCTATGGTAGAACAAAGCTTTGACTAATGACTAAATGAGTTGACATTCAGTCAAAAATTATTTGTCTTTATTCTATATCTGATATCAAGATTGTGCCTGAGGTCTACAAAATCACATAGAAAAATGAGGGCCAAAGGCAATCATTCCTTTCTTTTTAAAGTAATACAAATTCTACATTTTGATCAAGGAAGAGGCACTTGAAAACAAAAATCCAGAAGATAACTCTAGAAGACATTTGACCAAAGATGATTTCACCAAGAAATATGCCAAAGGTCATTATAACTATAAAAGCATATTTTAATGATTTTTAACATAACTTCCTTTTTCACACATATTCACTTTTGGAAGGAGGAAGGCAAGAGGAAGTTCCCCTTTATTTACTGAGTTTCATTGTAAATTTTAAAGTTGTTTTAAGTAACAAGCTAAAAGCAATTACTTTAGCAGACACAAAGGCTACCTAGTAGTCTATTGGAGGAAATATTCACATGACTGTGAATCTCCTTAAATGAGACTTCAATTTTGGTTTCCTTCCGAAAGTGTCTCAAATTGCTCATTATTTTGAAACAAAGACTGTACAATAACGTGGGTCTGAGACCACCCCTATCAGAATCAGTGCAAATGGATGAGGTATTGCATATTCTCATTCGGTGTTTATAAAATGTTGGTAACTGCTGTTGAATAACCATGCCCATAATAGGCACAGTCATTTCAAGATGGGGTCTGCTATAAATAGAGTACACGGGTTTCTTGCACCATTGCTTGCTTTTTGACAGAGTTCATATATTTCTTGAGTGGGTGAAAAGGTGAAAGAAAATTGAGATGGAATTTCTTGTCTGTAGGAGTTTGTTCTTTCCTGGGGCAAGGGGTTAATTAGGGGTGGGTGAGGGTGGGGAAGAGGCAGGAACAAATCTTCTCTGGACAGAAACTTCTGAATATAGGCTATGGCAGGAAAGCAAAGGAAAGTAGAAAGTCTCCTCCAGAACCTGTGAGTCCACAGCTTGTCAGAAGACTAGGGGGCAAACACATAGACAGGACTCAGAGGTTTTGGGATAAAAAATATCTCTCAGAAGGCACCATGCAATGCAGAAGCCTCTGTTTTGAATGAAACTAAACCTGGGAGAAGGAAACCCCCTTGGACATGCTGGACAGGTGAAGATTAGTTTATAACAATTTTTTTATTTCTGTTCTGTCTTTTCTGTTTGCTGACAGTTTTAAACATTCTAGTTTATGGCATAACAAATCCAGCTTTTTAAGGGATAGTAGGTTGTCTTTATTTTCTCCGGTGAATTCACTCTAAGGAAAAGACTGAGGCACATCTTTTCCACTTTTCACGTCTATCCCATATTTATATACAAGATTCTGGAAGACACAGTATGTTAGTAATTTATTACCTAGAGTAAGCTTTAAAAACTTTATTTGAGAATGATTCAGTTGAGAACAGTTACTACCTACTGTTAGTGTTAAGCTACAGCAAGTATCTCTCTTATGCAAAAATTGAAAAATATCTGTAACTTTCCTAAAGGTAAGGATAGAGAACATCAGAAAAGATTACCGAAGGCATTTGTAGAACCTCTGTCATGTAAGTGTTTAAAAACATGCTAGACAAGTGCCTGTTAAGAATATTTTTTATATAAATGACCCTGCTTTGGGCAAAGAATAGACTAGATGATATCCCAGGGTGCTGTTCCTTCACATTTCTTCTTACCAGTCATTCTGAAAGATCAACACACATTTGTATACAAATCCTCCTTCAGAATACTTTTCTCAGTATGATTTAAGTAGAAAAAGCCAGTTTAAAACAGCTGAAATAAGAAAGTTGTACATAAGCTGTTTATCATTTAGCTTACTCAAATGTCCAAGATACAAACAGGATAAAAGACCTGCAGATAATTAACCTTCAAGAAAGCATAAAAAAGGCCAAGGACATTATCACTGAAAAAAACCCAGGATTCTTAATTCCTCCAGGTCAACATGTATCATTCAGCAGCTCTCACAAGCTTCATTAAGAGGATGAAATACATGATGCAATATTTAGAGGAGTCTTGATTCTGTGAAATATCCTATTGTCTTTCTAGCTCAGTCTTATCATCTCATACTCAACTATTAAAAATTTAAAATCCTGTGGGTGAACTCCTCCCTCCCATATGCATATTGTTTTCACAAAGCTTTTTCATAATCTCTGAACTCTTTCGGTATTAGCCCCATGACAGATAACCAGTTTCCACAGAGATTTCTTCTTAGCTAAGATCATAGAGCTTAAGTTTGTCACATCCTACACAACTAAGCCTTCCAGCTAAAGTATATTTATAAAGCTTGAGGCAGACTAGATCCTTTCTTGTATTGTCAACAGACTCATTAAACATGATCTTCTACTTCTTTTGCAGGGGAAGGCTGGGAAGTCACATGTGATGTACTTTGTCCTTAAATATAAACATACTATCTTTTTAGCGTTAATAGTGTGTGAAGGAGAATTTTTGAGTTTTTATATAGCTTTAAAGAAGGACTTCGATAAAATTTCTTGATAAATAGCAATAATTAAAGGAATAATGTCCAGAAGGAGGCCACAAAACAAAGGGCAAAACGAAAGGGCGGCTTCAGCAAGAATAGAAACCAGGAATTTTTTGTAAAGTCTCTGGTTGCAGGCAAGAGATTTTAGTTCTATTTCTGTCTCTATTGCTGACCAACTATGTGCACTAGGAACCTCAGCTGGCTCTTTCCTCTCCTCAGCATAGATCACAGCATCACATTGCCCACCTCCTGGGTGAATAATGGTCACTCTCTGCTAAGTGGAATGTGAATTTTAATTCTTTCAAGGCATTAACATCCAACAGAGCACAAGCCAGTAGCAAAATCCAAGGTTGGCTTGTCCTACAGCATCTCCATATTAATATTTCTGTGTCCCTTTGAGCTTCTGGCAACACTCAGTTCATGCTACCTACCCTGCACAGGCTGTAAAAGGAAATTTGGAGTCTTGTCATCTGGGCTGTTTTGATTTCTGTTATTTTCTAAGGAAAAGCTGTAGCCATGGATCCCTATATATAGATATTTACAGCTAGAGACTGTGAGCTAGGTACATGTTTTTACATTATAGTCACTGTAGATCTAGTCAACACAGTCTGAAGAACAACTCAGTTCATTGTAAAGTTGCCATCCAAGCTTGGTTAGTCATAATATCTGATCACAGGTTGACAGACAAGAGAAAAAAAATACCTATCACTTCCACAGTCTCTGAATGAGTCTATCACCTGCTCTGTCACCTGATCTTCAAGCTATTTTTCCCATGTTCAGTCAGGTCGTATATCTCCAGAGCATATATCATATATAAAATAAACCCTGCATACTATACACTGCACTTTTTTTTCTGCTCAAACTCCCCAACCAGTTTAAGCATAATAATCCATTTACAATATATGGTTGCCATTTACTTATTGTGTGTTCAGAATAATTTCTTGCCTTTATCAGGTTTACGAAGAGACAGAAAATCCAACAAGCCTTCATGTGTCTTACACTGTACAGCAGCAGGAATATGGCATTTTTCTTATCTCCAATGTTGTTTTCACTGAAACACTGTCTAAACCTATTTACATATGCCCACAAATGTCCATCAATCTCTTTACAACAAAACCCTGCTAAACCTTGCAATTTTCTCCTTTGTCTGTAAGCATTTTTTCCTCTTTCAAATGTAATTTCAATATATCAAACACCATCTTGTTATAGCCTTTTTAAATAGCTAACCCAGGATTGTCTTGCTCTTTTCACATGGGGAACATAACTAATAGATTGGCTTTAGAAAATCTGTTGTTTTTTTTAAAGCAACCTTAGACAACTAATAATATATAAATTATTTTCACTGATTACCCCTGCAGAACCTTAATAATTGCTTCCTCTTTTAACACCTTCTCCAATCTGACAAATAGACCTTCTAAAAACGGCATATTTCCCCCAGGTAAAAATGTGCTTTTCCTTCCTCTGAGATCATAAATAAGAATGTGGAAAAGACTAATTTAAAATTGTTTTTTTTTTCTCACTAATGTAAAGCTCGTCTTGTTCAAATGTTGAAACAGATTGAAACTGAGAACAGACAAAATGAAAGGCGGCTATTTCACTATATGAAAAAAATTATCTTATAGCCACAGCCTTTACATAAATTAGGGTAATCTGATCTACTGTTAGGTAATAACACAGGTCAAATAATTTCAGCTAACAACTCAGGTATCAAGATGATTAATCTCATTCAAGTTAGAACATAACTTCTAGGAAGACATACACTATTGGCCATTGCATAATACTCTAACTACAAGCTCTTTAAGACAGAGACCTCCAATTGCTCGGACGGCACTTAGTTCAAGCAAATCTTGGCTAATGCCCAACTTTCCTAGATATTAAGACATATTCTAATTCCTAACTTTCCTGCTAGGAACTAGACTACTATTGGTTTTTACCTAGATAAAAATAAGCTTATGTTATCTGCCAGGTTTTTACAACTCTGACTTACTCAGATTTTACTGGTGATGTAAATCCATAACAGTCAACATCCACTCTGAGAACCCAAAACCATCTGTGCTGTGTTGAACACTTGGGTAATCTCCCATGTCAGTAGGAAGGGAAAATGGTTCATCATTTTTTGTCCAACCACAGTTTTCCATCTACTTTGAAAGAGACACTGTATCTTAATAAAACTGGACACTGTCATGGCACATTTCTACCTTCTCCTTATGAAGGACATGATCAGCTGGGGTTTTGCCCAGAGTCTAGGATATTACTGCTGGATAACTTTTATAATTACTTTGACACTCAGCTAAACTCCTTTTCATTTTCTGTAATTTCAACCTGATTTTGGAAGAGACTGTGGCTACTTCTGGATAACATATGTTCATAGTTCCCTTAGGATAGCTGCCTAAAACAAACAGGCTCCATTGTTTGGCCTTCTGCTACCAAATAGTAACATAGACTCTCTCTGAACGAGAGAGAGAGAGAACGTGTCCTGTGAACACCATGAATTTTCACATTTTCAAGTCACTTTCTTTTTATATGGAAAAAATGAAGAAAAGTTATTTTAATCTACATCTGAATGAAAATGTCACATAAGATACACTGAATCTAACTTGAAAATAAGGAAAATGAAAGAAAAAACCCCCCACCTCTCTGATATGATGGACAATGTTTTAAAAATAGGGCCTGTGTTTATAAGTGTTTCTGTAATGTGATAAACATTCATTGCACCTTTGTGACTACAGTTTGAAAGTTTGAAAAAAAAAACTCAGAAAGGTTTATTTGACCCCAAATGCTATTTCAGGTTGAGAAAAGCTATTACTAACTCTGCTGAATCCAACAAATGGCTATGGTCCAAAAATGAGGTAAGACATGTAAAGCACTGAGTATTTCATTTAAACCTATTTAGAATTATAGGGTTTTTTCTAATTGCAAACATTTTGTTGTAAGATTTACC
>VYZX01015715.1:0-11631 GCA_013401335.1 Brachypteracias leptosomus
CAGGGTTTAAACCACCACAATTACTCAGAGAATTGTTGGGTTGAAAATGTTTTACTTGTACATAGGGCACTGTAATTGTCATCATCTGAAGCTATTTTGAGAAAAGTATGTGCTATAAGGCAGAAGATTTATGGAATCCTGTTAGACATTTCTAATTGTCTTCAAGGTTGTTACACAATTTTGAAAATAATTAAAGAAAGCTATCTAACTGGGTCATCATCCCATTTTTAGTGATGTGGCTCAAGAGACACAGTTCAGTAGTCAAGGTTTAAAAACTTTACAGAAGAATTTTGCAAAATAGTATCAGAACACTATTTTCATGTAGTTAAATTTGTTATTTTCATTTAGACTGCTACAAATAGTCTAAGGAAATTCTTTTAAATTCTAAGATTTTTTTACTTCCTTTGTGCAAACTTCCCTATGTTGACAAGGTATTTAAAAAATACAAATGTTTTTAATACTGCTAATTGAACCATCTGACAATCTGAATGAATTATTTTTTACTTGATACATATGCTCTGTTGAATGAAGTAAATTTGAGCTCATGGCAACACACACTATCTGAGCTGTTACCTGATCAAATATGGCTACAATAGAAATACACGTATGCTAGTTCTATTGCTTGATTTGCTGTTAAATATTTTTGAACACAATATAGGTTTAATAACCTTTAAAACTAATGGCATTATTTAAAACAAAATTTTTGTGTTTAAGGATATTTATGTCTTATGGGTATGAAACATCTAAAGCAATAATTTAGCACCATTTACTTTAACAGAGTAGTCTTTTACACCTTTTTCTTTTAAAAATCTCTAGTAGCATGTACAGTTGAAAGCATTTAACTATAAACCAGAAAAGTAAAAATTGTCTACTTTTTTGGTGGCTGAGATATTTCATAATTAGTTATAAATATTTAATAATTAAGCATCATCCTAAGATGACTAATTATAAAACACCATAATATGTTATTGAAGTGTAGATTTTCATGGAATGAACAATTTTATTATCCTCTATACAATAGCCGGTAATACAACCTCTACTGCTATGTCTACATTGCTGTAATAAGCACTGTAGATGATCTATTTGTATCACATTTGTATGTCTGCTGTATTCTGATATAATGACATATTGTTAGAACTTATTGGATGTTTAAAACATTTCATTTATATGCATAATAAGAAAAGTTAGGAGAGCTATGTCTTGCAAGGCTGCTATTGTCAGTCATCTAAACCACCCTTTTAATTATTATCATTTACTTACCCTATGATTCAATTGGTGTAGCAGTCCATTTTTTGTATATGTTCATTTTCAAAACTGTATTTAACTATATATATATATGCATATTTTCAGTAAAAGGAAAGACAATTCATCAACAAATTATTGCATAGCAAACTGCATGTTCTGTTGCATTCAGAAAAAAAGTAATCTGAGTGCTTAGGATCTGCCAAGATTAGTCTCCGAAATCATATCATGTTGTCTCTTGTACACTTACTGTATAACAACTTGCCATAAAGCATAACCTACAGCTTAGAAGCTTAAAGCCCTTACAGTTTAAACTGCTCAGTGGATATAACTCACTTAGATTATACCGATGTCATTTTCAAGAGGGCCTGATTTGATCCAAAACAAAATTTGTTTCTGACTCTAATTTTCCCAAAACACATAGACAGTAATAGGTAATTATTTCAGTGAAATAAATTTGTTTCCTTAGTGTAAATACATGTACTTTTAGTAAATTACATTCAAGCTTAAATAATGTTACTTACTCATGAAGGAAGCGTTCAAACATTATTTATTCATCTCAGAATGGTCACAGGTACCTTAATGTAGACACTGCTTAAAAGAGTAAAGTAAGACATACAAAGTGGAATTGCCTTCAGGAAAACTACAAGAACCTTTCAGCTGGGCAAACCCATGGGATAAGTTAACCTGAGGGTATCTGAACTAAATCAATAGAAAGACTGAAAGTCAAAAACCTACTTAGACTGAGGACTTGATGTTCATTAGTCACTATCATTTAAAAGCATGCTAGGTATAGGTAAAGCTTTTCCCGGAGAGTCCATTTGAATGAGAATTGTGTACAGGTCCCTTATTACCAGGTTAAATATTGGTTGGAATGACAAGAAAGAAAGAGAAAATACTATCTCGAGTTTTACAAAAGAAGAAATTCAATTATTAAGGCATAAGTTTTAGGCCACTGAAAAGAACTTCAAACTGGTTGAAATTATGCAGAAGTAGAACTGGCCATGATTGAAGGCAATGGCAAGATGAAAAACTTGCGATAGAACCACAGGGTCACAGAATGGTTTAGGTTGGAAGGGACTTTTGAAGATCAACTAGTCCGATCCCTCTGTCATGGGCAGGGACATATTTCACTAGATCAGGGGCCTCAAAGCCCTGTACAACCTGACCTTAAACACTTCCAATGATGGTCATTCACTTCTTTGTGTAACCTTTTCCAGCAGGGGAGGGGAGGGAAGGGGAGAGAAAGTTGCAATAATTCATACAATTTTTGTTTCCTGTGCATCAATTATAAAGGAAATTAGTGGATAACTGCTTTCATTCTGGTTTTCCTTTTTCCTGCATTTATTTTCTCCTTATCCAAAGTCAAATAAAACTGTTTCCAAAATCACAAAGAAATTTCAGTTATATCTGCAATAGTGCATTGGCTAGATGTTTGACCCCATGTGGACAGTATTATTAATCACAGCAGTAAGATACAATATCACTGAGCTATTTAAAATTTTAATAAATTTCCCTGGAATTTATATACATTTGATTGATAGAAACTCAACAAACCATGACAGGATTTACTGATGAAATCTCAAATAGATTTCCCTATCACAGGCCCATTTAGCTGCAGTTCTTGCATGTAAGCTAAGCAGATTAAAGCAGTGAATAAAGGAAATCTTTGAAAGCTGTTGATTACAAATTCTACCCTAAACTATATAATTAGAAAATACAGAAACCATGTATTTTGCTAGGATTCTGGTAGAACTGTTACTGACTCTTCTGTTCTAACCACAGTTCCACCCAACAGTATTTACTGTGTGTTCTGACACCATCTTAAGATAGTAATCTAAATTACGTCCTCATGCCTTAAGATCCAATATGTGTTTTCCTGCAGCTACAACGGGTTGTTTTGATTATGAAGTCAGGTGCAAAGCACTGGCTGGTTTGCATGATTTCAGCTTGAAATACTTTTGAGCGTCAGAAACTGGGACACAAAGAGAGTGTGACTCTATGTGGTGATTACCCAAAAAACAGGCAGGAGGAGTGAAAACCCTTCATCAATTGCTTTCTCAGTCTCCACTTCAGTACTTCCCAAAGAATAAAAGCAAGGCAGCAGGAAACTTCTTTTTTCTATGCTTGTACAACACATAAAAGGGCACTCATGCCTCAGAGATGCTATCTCAGTATGAGTAATGAATTATAAGAAAGACAAAGAAACTGGGGCAGCATACTCAAGAGTATTTATCTAACATCATGCCCCTCCTCTAATGAAATTACTCCAAAATGTGTCTCAGTATGTGGCTCACAAAATATGTGCAGAATGACCTCAAAGCCACTGAAATACTGAGCAAAATCACAGTTTCTAATATATTTCATCCATTATGATCAATATTGAAGTGTTTTAAGAAATTTCATGCTTTTACTAGGTGTTACCCCTATTTTGGATAGTTCCATTTCTAAATGTAGTAGTGATGCCATCTACAGGTTAAATAGAAATGAACCAAAATACCCCAATATACTGCAAGCTTCACATACTAACTTACACAAACTGAAGGTTTTGTTAAACACGTGAAAATAATAAACAAACTGAGTTGACTAAAACATGAAAAAGAAGAAACTTTAATTTTCTAATCAGACTACATCACTGATAGACATTTTTCCTCCACTAATTCTTTGAGAAAAAGAGGATTTATGAGTGTGCATCTTGTGTCATACTGATCTTCAGAGGTCAATTCACATAGTTTAATTAACCTTTTCTAGTTCTCATTGTTACTAAAAAGGTTACTTCAAATAACTTTTTTCCTTGGAGGGGAAACCTCTGAATTTTGCCCATAGAGTTGAAATTTTATTGAGGTTTTAGTTATGTCAAAGAAATTAGATATTTGCTCAATGCAGGGAAAATGCATACTGTGAATCATAGAATCATAGAATCATTTAGGTTGGAAAAGACCTCTAGGATCATCAAGTCCAACCTTCATCCAACATCTCCCTGGCCCCTAGACCACGTCTCAAAGTGCCACATCTACTTGTTTTTTGAACATCTACAGGGATGGTGACTCCATCACTTCCCTGGGTAGCCTGTTCCAATGTCTAACTACTCTTTCAGTAAAAAACTTCTTCCTAATATCTTATCATTATTTTCAATGTCTTTCTTTTTGTAATATGTAGGACAACATGACTAAATCCATATCCAGATGTCAAAACTATAAAGGTCAAGTGAGAAAGGCTTCAAAGGATGGGAGATATGTGGAAAACTAGTAATTATGATGCCAAGGTAAACACAGCTAACTCCTAACTAGCTGTGAAAATTAAAAAACTTTCAGAAAGATTAGTCTAAGAAACCACTTTATGATTTTGTGAAACACTCAAGATGTTATTTTGGTGGCCTTAAATAATTTTTTTCAGTTGGAACCAATGAACTCACAGCTTCACCCTCTCACACACATTTAAAAGGACTTGGAATATTTTCCCCCACAAAGTCATAAGGGCAACACACTTCCTGTTTAAATGTGAAAAAATAAATATGTATTGCATATTAAAGGCTCTTTTACACTAAATGAATTCCTACAACCATGTAACTTTCAGTGCAAGTCACTATAAGACTTGCGTAATGTTGCAGATAGGAGCTGTATTCCGCTAAGTACATTTCTAATACCGCTTGGATGAGAGGCAGACGAAAGGAAGGTGAGAGAAAGGCAAGCTTTCCCTCCAGTAGATCTGGCTTTGCTGGAAAAAAGGTTCAAAGCTGTTTTTAAATATGTATCTACAGAAGTAGGTTTCTCTAGAGTGTTTCCAAACCTTTATGTTGAAATCAGTTGTTAGGCAGTGCCTGAATATCATTATTCTGGAATAGAATTCACAAAGCATTTTCCTTGCTATCCCAGACCAAACAACTTTTCTATATCAAAATGATCCTTTTAATGAAAAGCGTAGATGTTTTTGCAAACTTTTTTAGCAGCTTGATCATATCTTGGCATAATCAGCTTTGATGTAAATCTAGTCTCTCTCTCAAAGGAGAGTTTTATGCTGAATAAAAAATTGCATAGACTTTCGTTTCCCATGTACAGTTTTAAAAATAATGGTGAAGAAAATTATACAGAACTGTGCTGTTTAGGCAGACTTTTAATGAATCTAGGTGATTGATAGGATTTTCTATAAACAAACAGCCACACAGAAGCAGTAAAATGGAAAGGAGGATTCATAGAATAGCATTATGCTAATCCCAGGAAACTAATTCTAGTGATGTACTACAACAGCCTCTGTATACATTCCATTCACCCAAAACAAGAAAATATACCACAGAGACCACTCAAAAGTTTAGTGTTACCTTGCAGTGCTTTACAGCAAATCAATGTAATATGCATTTCTAGTGCCAATATTAGGATTTTGTAGCAGCTATGTAAGTCTGCCAGTTCCAAAAAGAGATGGACAACAAGTTTCTCTTAATTCATTGAGCATAATATGGCACATACCTTTCTTAATCTAAAATTTATAATCCTAATGGAACTTTCTTGCAACAACATATCAAATAATCCATGGTTGCAGCTTCTATGTGAACACAACCTCCTGCATCCTCATCTATTTATCTTTCCCAGGTTGTTACACTTCCTCTCTCTTCCTTTCCCTCCACTACATATTTCTGAAGACTTTTGAGCTTTAGAAAATTTGCCACATTCTAATTTCAAAATTTATCAGAACAGCCTTTGTAAAAAGCTCCAGAATATACGTAATTTGTATAAATCATCATTATATATGCATTTTGATTAGAACACCAAGCAGATCTTAAATGCATCTATATTGCTATTAGCTATACTGCTACAACAATTACAGGTTGTTTAGTATTATAGTGTAATAACATATGTTTTTAAATTGATTTGACATTTTAAGTATCAATCCCCACTCTTCTCTAACAGCACTTGTTATGGAGATGCATGATTGACACAACCAGTAGAGACATATCACAGTAAAGAATGTAGGCCTGGAGGGGGAACAAACAAAAGCTGTTTGTCAAAAATATGTGATCAAAGTAGCCAGAGATTACAAGGACTTTTGTTAAAAGAAAATAAACAGAAAAAATAAATGCACACACACAAAGAGGTCTGAAGTTAGAATTTGCATATGCAGAACATAGCAGAGGGAAAAAATAGCTTTTAATGTCATGTTTCTCTACAACCCTATGTGGTAGAACAAATTCCTTATGTGATACTTACCTATATAGTTTATGCAGTTATGAAATGGAGTGTATCAATTATTAATGAGTTTTTATTCCCCTGCATCTGTGAAACATCTGTCTTCTTTTATGTCATGAGTGGCTAATACAAAGAAAAGGCTAAGCAAATTCTTGAGGTATTATATTGTATGAATATATATGAGAAAGACTCCCTAAAGGTCTAGTTCACCTGACCATTTTAAGACTTGTGTTTTGCTATAAACGCTTATAATAGAAAACTGGTTATAGTTAGTTAAATTCAGTAAAATCAGTCTTGCACTTCATACATCTTGGTTTGAAAACATGGATGACCAATAACTTGTTGACAACTCTCAATTCCTTTTTTTCACAGTATAAATGAAAAAACTGTTACTGCTATGAATCTACAGTCATAGCAAGTACACATCCAAGAACAACTGAAAAGGGCACAAATTTTTGTTTGTCTCTTTTGAGCTGTTTGTGTGCATGAGCTTGGATTTATGGAAACCTGGACACATTAGTGCACAGCTGAGCTTTGGAATTTGGTTGTACCTCAAGCACCAGTAATATTTAAAAGGTCAAAAATATGAATTTCGTATCTGATCTGAATATGTTTAAATGATTTTTCACTATTTTAAACTATACAGTGTGCACATTATTGTTTTTCAGGACAACAAGATACACTGTTCATAAAGGGAGTTATATGTTCTGAAGAGTACAAAGACTATTTCAACCTCACTAGGAAAGAGACTAGTGCATTCCCCAGAGAATAAGAAATTCCTTCAAAGAAACTCAACAAATTCTGCATCCAACCTCTAAGAAAAATAATTTCAGCTGTTTCCACCACAGTAATCATTAACAAATTCTATTACAGCAGATCATGATGTAATATTAATCTATGCATAGTCACAAATTCTCTTCCCAAGCACTTTGGCAATTTCTTACAGATGGCAATGCTTATATGCATGTATTTTAGAGACACGACAGAAATAGCTGATCATTAATAAGATTTATTAAATAAACAGATCATATAACTTTGGTAAAGGATAAATTTCAAAATGTGGCTTGATCCTGAAAGAAATACTAAAAGGAATAAAATACTTTGTTTCCTTTCGCAGTTTGTTTTTAACTGATAAAGGCACTTACTTAAGTCTATGTTAGATATAGTTTTTTTCCTGAATTAGCTTCCAGTCATGCAGTCTACTTTGGCTTTCTTGTGAGATTAATCTTCCCCTTGGGAATTTGTATGTTCTTTTTGGAGTATTGAACTATATTTTCATAACTGTGTTTTTGTTTTGTGAGTTTCGTTGTTTGGTTTTGGCTTGTTTGGGTTTTTTTAGTATGTATTTCATAGGCTTTATCTGTGCAGTTTTGAAGTAGAGAGAAGCTAGTTAGGCAGTAGAAATGTTTTCCTCATTCCATGGTTTGTAATTTAGAGCCTTTCTGTTGAGATTATATTCTTTGGGAGCATATTCGAACTGGTAGTTTTTCAAGTGTCCTAAGGTACATATATTTCTTTTACAGTAACTTTGGAAGCACAGACTTATTGATGGTGAATAAAGAGTTTGCAAACAATGGAAAGAGTCTAGAGGTGTTCAGGAAGAGACATTTGGATTTTTGTCTCTCAGAAATATTATGTACTTTCCCTAATTAGATTGCCTAAAACACAAAATACATATCTTGAAGAGGGAATTAAATATACTATATCATTAGTCACTGAGCTGCATAATGATGTGTCCTTTCTCTGTCATCTACCTGATGACCAGAAAAGGGTCCTAGGACATGGAAGCCATAGATGATTCCCTAAATTCTCTTCAAGATAACTTCATTAGTATATAATGAAGTGTTCAATAATTATTTTTTCTTTGAATTTTTGTATTGTTGTTCTGTTATATACACTTGACATTGTATGCTGGTAATAGTCACAGCCTACCCATCAGATAAGATATTCAAGAGATTTAGATGATTCATATACCCACATGAAGATCCTCTTTACATTTAGGCACCACAATAGCACTGAGTTACTTACCCTTATCGAGACTATTCAGAAACATATAACTTGGGGCACTTAGTGAACTCTAATAGGAGTTTGTCAGTGTGCTTTTGAATTAGTATCTACATTATATTTAATTTCCATTTTTTGTCTTTTTGTGACATCTTAAAAAAATATGCCCATCCACTTCACAGACTATTTTGAGAACTAGAACAGTAATAGTCCCAAATTAATCATGACCTTTCTTTAAAATCATATAATGGTAATGTAAAACCAGTATGTGTCAGGCACACTCTTACTTCAAACTCCACAAAAGATGGATAGACACAATAGCTAAATAATTTCTAGTTTCCAATTTCCTTCATTAAACTTAATTCTATTAACAAAATACTCATATTAAAACACCTATGCTAATGAAAAAAAATTACTTCCAAGCCTTTAGTTTTTTTAGCATAGTTGTTAAATGATGAATGTGAAATTTACATATGAGTCAGTTAAAGCATGTTCTTAAATTACAGAATGATAATAATAATACTTTTCATTTTTATAACATCTTTCATCTTGGAATATCAAGATGTGTCATAAATACTAGTGATACTTTCAAAATAATTCATGCAGTAATGTTGAACATAAGAAGTCATTATATTGAGGTTAAAAGTATTAAAAATCCTGGCATGGATGCAAAGCCAAAGAAGTAGATGAAGTTTCTCTGATTTTTTAGAGTAGTCCTTACATCAGAGGCTTACAGAAGGCTCTCTAGAGTGGCATTGGTGTGACTGGCATCATAGCAATGCGTAATACTGAGAATGGACTTTCAATGCAGATTAAATTTTAAACAGCTACCAAATACCTGCAATCATATGGAGAATGATTACTTTATTCACAGGAAAGAATGTTCTATAGGCACAAGGCTAGTTAAACATTTAGTCCTAGGAAATTCTGTTAAGTATATTAACTGCAAAAACATTTATGATCTATTGCAGATATTTAAATAGGAATAGATCTCATTTAAAAGATGACATAACTCTATGCTCATGTTGTATTAAATTTGGTGTATTCTTCTTCATCATTTTCCACATATAAGCAAAATGTTAACAACTTTTACATATTTTTATGCAGAAGAACAGTATCAAATTCACTTGGAACTGTTAAATGTCATCAGTGATCCCTTTGGAAGGAATAAAAGGGTAATTTGTAGAAAGGGTAATATGTCCCTGGATGTTGTTTTATGAGATGTCATGACTGGACTGAAAACCATAATTATCTTTAGGGAATAACTGTAATCTTTTGATTAATAGGCTTTCACAAGTTGGAACTGCTTGAAGTTTGGGCTCAGGTTTAGTTCTCTTTTTCAGAAAAATAAATCATAAATAATAATACGAGTCTGAGGGATTAAAATTAGTTTAAATTTAGTATACTAGAGGTCAGAATAAAGACCATATTTTGTGAGTTTTTTAAAATGACTTCCATTCACTGCCTTTCTTTGAAAAGGAAGAACAATCTTTCAAGAAAAAAAATATTTTATTGTTGCTTATGATAACTGCAGAGACAACTCAATCTTACAAATAGGAGTATCAAAGTCTGTCAACAGATCTATAAAATGGACTGTATGTTGTCTCTTTGGTTCATGACATTACATACCAAGAAAGTTTTGGGGGTTTTTATCAGGAATAGATCACTAACAAATGCAGTCAATGCATTCTGTACTTCATCTCGTGCTATGCAACTTCACTAGCTGAAGTGAAAAAAAGCTAATGATTCTAGAAATCTTCAATTACTGTCCTGCCCCAGTCTTATTCTCCTAGAAATGGGAACTTAATCAAAGCCCTGAAGACAAGTTCCAGACATGTTAAAAAAAGTAGTCTGAGTTCATAGTGTCGATGTGTTGTCTAAAAACTAAAATTTTCAAACCCATTCTACACAGCTTTCCTCCCAGAAATCCCCTGCTGTAATCTTGAGAAATACACAGAGCCAGCTGTTAAGGCACAGTGTGGGCATCTCTCAATTACGTTTTTCTTTCTGTGTCTGCACTTAGCATTCTTCTACTAGGCTGTGAAACTCATATATGCACACAGCTTCTATATTTACAAAATAAGATAGAATCATAGAATAGTTTCGGCTGGAAGAGACCTTCAAGATCGTTGAGTCCAACCTTAGTCCTAGTCCTATCAACACCACTAAATCATGTCCCTAAGCATACCTACCTGTCTTTTAAACACCTCCAGGGATGGTGACTCCACCACCTCCCTGGGCAGGCTGTTCCAATGCCTGACAANTCACACATAAACATCACAGAGCGTAGTTTCCTAGACCTAAAAATATAGAAAAATATAAATACTCATATATTTCATAAATTTTTGCCAATTTGGTATTTCAGATCGAAGAAATGGTATGTTGAACTAAATCCTGGAAGGTTAAAGAATGATCTTTTCCTAAAAGACATCTTTTCCTGTATTTCTTCTCAGTTAGACTTTATTTTATTTTAATCCAGAGATTTTCTTGTCTCAGGTTGTAAATGACTTCCTACAACATAGCCCTTGTCAAAGTAGACAGACTACCACTTTTACTACTAAGTAACAAGAGAAATATGCATTTGTTAGAAAAAAAACAACCTAATAACATAGTAATAAAATCACTTATTGCGGTTGCCTTATTTTTGGCCAAAACCCATGTCCTTCACGGACTTTTTGTACTTTCCATACACTATAGATACAGCTGATAACAGTAGTGTATACTCTGATTCTGTTTATTTACAGGAACTGTAAGTCCAAACTGCTTCAGCAGAGCAGGTCTCCAAGACCTTTTTAGTTTTCCTGTTTTCTTTTTTTTTTCTCCTTTTCATATGTTATTTGACACAGCTTTTTGAGAAAGATTCCATTGCTTTTTGTAATAAAACTGTAACATCATGCTTTCTCTTGTGTGCTGACAAACATTAGTAATGTCTATGCAAATCAAAAGGAAAGGCCATAGGCCATTGTCTGACCCTTGAGGGAGATCATAGCTCTTTTCCATATTGTTAAAGTGTCTCTCTCTCTCCCTGAGAAGGATGTCCTTATTGATAACACCACTGGATAAGATCCCTGGACCATGCTGTTCCCCAAACCATCTTTGTGCATTGGGCATCTGTGCTGCCAGCTATCTTCTTTCTCAGGCCAACACCAAACTCAACAACATCCCTTCAAAATAACTTCCTCTCTGATCAGCTTCTTGTTGCTTC
>VYZX01015720.1:0-11771 GCA_013401335.1 Brachypteracias leptosomus
GGAGTAGAGGGAGAGAATCACATGAACAATGTAAACGATGAATAATTACTATCAAAGAATTAAAGACATCAGTTAAGCTATGAATTTGTAGCAGTCAAACTCTATTGTGTTATTTTCTATTAAAGAAACACATGTTCTGATTAGCTGGCATATACTTATTTTATAGTAGGTACACAGGAGACTGCACCTGCAGGGTGGACATCCTACAGGGAACTTGCCAGTAGCATCTGAACAGGAATGCTCCAGCAGAAACAAGCTGGAACCACGGGTTATGAGTGAACTCTTGTGCTTAACAGTCCACAATTGATCTGTCCATAATTAATTGAATGAATTTATACTTTCGGCCTCCCACATCCTCCAGCAGTGAGTTCTACCATTTAGTTATTCATTGTGTGAAATAGCACATTCTTTTTTATTTTTCTAAACCCACTACATCTCCACTTTTATAGACTTTTGCCAAATCCATGGCAGGGTTCCAGCAGGACCTCCTGAGTTACTGGCTGACTGCCACACCGACAGGGAATGGTGCCTTGGCTGCAAAACCAGGAGGGCTGTGCTCCAGTTTCAGGTCTGACAGTGTGTAAAAGCTCTTTTCTTTTTTTTCCTTCTTTTTCACAAGAAAGCCACCAGTGACTGCCCAATAGAGCTACCATTGCTATTTAATGAACAGATCAGTCTTCTACAGAGCATCACAAATACAATACGGTTCTCGAAAAGCTACTCTAACTACTTAATTGTCTACAATACCACCAAAACTGTGTCCAGCTTCTGGCTAATATCCACTGAGTACCTCTACTATAGTTTGTTTATTTTAAAAAATATTTATTGTTTTAAGACCTAAAGGAAAATTGAAAAATGTTTTTAAAATTTAACTGGATTCTCTCTAGAAAATCCCTCCACTAAAACCAGTAATTAATAAACCAATTAAAGGTGCCAAGTGACAACTTATTACCTATCATTCTGTAACACAAATAAGTGCTTAATTGAGACAGCACTGCTTTCATGCTGCCCACATAATAATCTAAATATTGCCCTTTGGAAGCAGAATAAAACCTGAATGCTTAGGCAGAATAAATAATAAAGACAAAACTAGAAGTTAATAACCTTTTAAAAGTAGTATTCTCAAAATATAGAGAACTGAAATCTTGTGCAACCTACTCCTTCAAATATTGTTACTGAAAATATAGGTCAACACTCCAAAATAACAGAAAATAAAGTATATAATGTTATTATAATTGGATCACATATTAGTCACTCAGCCTTCAGCAAAGCTACAGATGTGGATAATCTCATCCTAACTCAGTACTGCCAAGTAGTAAATTGTTTTAGAATATTGAGCATTACAGTTATCTCCACAGTGAGTGCCCCAAACCCATGTATATTTATTCACTGCAGTCTCAAAGACTCAGTATTCACAAACAGAAACTCCACTTTGTCCTGCAGCCTCTTCCTCCTTGAATTTCATCAATGATTAAGTACTGAGCAAGCAATAATTATTAACTTAAGGATTTTACAGAATCATAAAATAACTAACATGCTTTAAATTCTTCTCCCCCATACTTTTAACTTGCATGCAAGTCAGGAAACCTCCAATCCTAAATGTAATGATCAGCTAGCTATTGTAGCATCTGCAATAGACAGCAAGCACAGCTATCAAGGGTGTGCAACTGAGACTCCTGGGAAGAAACTTGCTCTGGTCAATAAGGGTAGGTAGAGGAACTATTGACTTGTTCTGTGGACTTGGACAAATCTTATTCTATGGATGAATGAGCATAGTTATAGCTCTGCAGCAGGCAGGGCATCATTACATTGATGCAAACATGACAACTTGGTATGTACCACATGACTATGTATCCTAGAGTTAATTACTGGTGAATGGTAGCTGGAATTTGCTTGGAACCAGACCAAGAACCTGGCACTTACCCAGGGTTATGTGCCAAGAACCTTTGAGATTCCTGTAGCAAGCTTAGAGCAACAACTTAACCAATCAATCTCAGGTCTTAAGATTTTTTTATTTTTTTTTAATGGGGCATTTAGGGTTTTCTGGTTCTTCTCAGTTACAACTCACTGTGACTCCACCTGAAAGCTTAAAGAAACTCACATTACCAGATAAGGAGCTACTAACAACATCCAGCTCCATAAGGGACTCAACAGAGTTAATCAGAAAAGTTTCCTAGATAATTTCCATTAATAAATGCAGGAGGAGATGGAGAAAGGCAAAGTAATAAAGCAAATTTGTTTTAGACCTTCAGGCATAAGCTTGTCATCTCTTCTCTGTGACGGATTTGCCTTGGAGAAGTTAATTTGGGAAACAAACTTCATACTTCTGATGTTCTAGGCTTATTTTAAATGCTTATCTGAAATGTTCAAAGAGCTGAAGGTAAGTATTTTTCCTCATACCCAGACAGGAGCATGGAGAGATCTGTAGGCTGTTCCAACCCACAAACACCTTTGATGCTGTGTCTGTCCCTCAGAATCACATCTTACATATTCCCCCTCCAATGGAAGGATAATTTGCTTCTGTCTGATACCTCCAATCTACAGTACTCAGTACAACAGATGGAAATAACACAAAAAGGGACCAGGCTTTTATTTCTTCCCTTTTCCCATTTGCTGTCAACTCATTTAGTCTTGCATTCTTCAACTCTATATTTTGATAACACGCACTTAATTCTTACTTCTACTTGTACCTGTATGACTATGTATCTAAAGTAAAAATTTAAGCCAATATAAAAAAAAACCTAACTAAACTAAATTACTTAAAAATCTGCAGGTAAGTGGAGTTATATAAATACCAAAATACAGTTATCAATGATATACCAGTACAGAGAATCATTGCCCAGTCAGTCTCAAAAGAACCCTGGAGAGTAAATTAGCCCCTAGGTTATTTAGCCTCTGCCTCATTCACTTAAGCTGAGGTACCTCTCTGCTCTGGCTCTAAGTCTGTGGTCATTCCAAGTGCTCTACAGAATTAGGGCAAAAAGAAATTGGTAAGACTGATGCAAATGGTGGGTGATCAAACTACACTTCTAAGACATCCTTCCCTCTCCGCTGATGAAAGAGGCAGCTACCTACAAAGTCAGAGCCTTGCTTAACACATGCCACTTTTATATGTAATGGTAAATATGATAGCTCGGGAACACCTCATCTACTTGGTTGTGAAGATCAAGATACAGAATAGATCATTTTTGTTTGTAATCCCTAATCATGTGCCACATTTTCTGTGTTCCTTCATGAGATAGCAACTCACTGAAGGCTAGTGCCCCAACCATAACTTTTTCAGTGCTTTAACTGCTGCAATCGTTTTCCATCTATGTTCTGCTTACCTTCATGGATGTATAAACCAGTTCCTTTAGGTCTCCAGGCTGGGAAAGTACCAGCTTCCACAATATCTTTTTGTGAGGATCCCTCAGAGCCACCATGTTGTTTTATTATTTTGCACAGAGGGATTTAGAGTATTTTAAAAGCATGAGTTGTTTTTAGAGTGACAAGAACTGTATACCCAATTGGCAAATTTTAGTAACCAAGCCACTCAACGTTCACTATGATTCTGCTGTGAGCCTAGTCCTTTTTAAAGAGAGCTGGGCAATGAAAAGCCTTTCATGTATGCCACAGTCCTGGCAGAAACTTCAAGTAAAACTGAATTCAAGATAACAAAAGTGCTAGAATTAAAAAATGCCATTTAGGAATTGTATTCAGGACCTTTGCTTCTTGACACTAAGGGGGCTACTGAAAGTATTGACATTGATCAAATGTTTAAATTGCACTGATGAATGAAGATACATTTTAATTTATATTATTCGTAAATTTGTGTGAAACAGTAAAAGCATTTGGTCAAAAACTAAATGGTTATTTTGAGAAGTCAAATGTTGTTTCTCGACTCTTAAATGAAGCATTTGATTTTTAATTCCTAAACAAGATTTTGTTTCAAAATATAATGATAGTAGTAAAAAGAATAAAGGAAAACAAACACTTCTTTGAAATAAAAACATTTTTTAAAGTTCTGGTCTGTGTGAAATGTTTTGTATTTGCTTGGCTAAAATACCAATGTGATTCTTGATTCAAATGTTCTCTGAAAAGTTCACGAGTTGACAATAAACAAATAAATGAAAGATTGGTGAACCCCTATCCCAAACTGCATCAACATCTGATGATTTCCTGCCAAGTTTGTAACAAATTTACTTAGCATATTTTATTCCCTCTCTCTTGGTGACAGTCAGATGCTTTCTTTCCTTATCCTTATTTACAGTCCTCAATTGAGGTAGTAGTGATTGGTTGGCACCAATGTGACAAAAGACATGTTATTGCCTCTGTTGTTTAATAGCATAAAAAGATATTCTTGCAGCTAGGATTCTGGTGCAAATGGGCACTGAATGCTCAATTTATTTGAGCCTCAGTGTTTAAAGTAGCTGTCTATAAATATCCATATGGGTAAAATATGTTAGCATACAGAAATCTAAAACCGTGAACACAGTTAAGGAAGATATTTTTTTAAATACTAATGACTTTTGCAGGAATTCTGTATTAGAAGATTTTCTAGAATTTAACATTAACACAGGAATAAATATATTTCTTAAAAGACTCTTATTTCAGAGAAAAGAATATGCACTCCATCCCCAAGTCATGGAATGCACCACAGCAGAATCTGAAGTTAAGAAAACATGATATCTCACCCGGTCATTTATCTTCATGGGCAATTTTGATTATATAACTTCATTATGTATATATACAAATATTTTATAAAGAATAAGGAACAAACAATTATACAATGCTAGGTAAAGTAGTTGATAATCAATCCAGCCCCAACAGCCTGAACAAAAACTACACTAATACAACGGAGTTACTTTATCTATAAGGAAGGGATAGCCAAAAATGTAGCATAGACATCAGAAAGCACAGCTGCCAATACACAAATCTCCTCAGCTTTCCAATTTGCTCTCCTAGATCTGGATCCTTGCTGTGAGCTGCCTGGCAGCTGGTGACAGTTCATAATGGGAGAGGTAACTTGTTTTCCAACATATATCAGGGCAATGTGCCAGCACCTGTCATCAGTCAACTCCCACCTTCTCCTCCCAGCTTCCCTCTCCTTGCTTTCTGTCATTTTTTTTTCTCCCTTTCTCACACTGCCCTTGCAAATAAATCACATATGGTTGAATAAGTGTCCCACAAACTACATGCTAGCAGATCCGAAGCATGGTAGGAAGAGGTAAGAGCAGCAGTAAGGCACATGTAGGTGTAAGATGGCTACATAGTCCTCAGCTTTCTCATACGATCCTGGACAAAGGCACCTTTTCTGTTCCTTTTTGCCTCTTCCTTATTTAGTATTTCCACTACTTAAGATAATACCTTCAGGGTAGAACTTCAGCAGCAATCTCCTCTAGGCTGCTTCTGAGGAAAAAAATGTGTATGAGCCCAACTTCATTTCCTGTAAAAGCCTTAAGTAACGACCTTTCCAGTCAACCCCTACAGCATGGCATCTTTCCAATAGTAGTTTGTGGGGTGTATGCAATATACCTTAGCCATTACTACTTTCCTGCAGACGTTTTCCCAGCCTTCCTTTTTTTTATTCTATTTCTAGGATGGAAATAGTCTCATAAATATCTGGGGGATTAGAAAACATTTTTTTGTATAGGTCTTCAAAAAATAATCTTTAGATTATTTAGATGCATTCCATTTTTTAAACAGTAAATAACAGATTTTCTGCACATCATTCCACTAGCATAGTAATCTTTTTAAATTTTTTCCTCAGTCGTATGGAATAACAGGATTAACAAGAATCCTGTTAGCAATTCTTAAAATAACTATATATTTCTATTGCCTCTATTTATATGGCCTCTTATACCCATTTGTGACTGTCCCAGGAATAGTGTGGAATATTTATTTGCTTCACTTACTGACTATCATCACTGTGCACAAGACCCATTATTATTATTTCCTTATTAATATCTGTGTATCACTTAGTATTTTTTGTATCAATTTTGAATTGGATCTGAAACAAATGAATTTTTTTTTAACAGCTTTTTTCTTGCTAGAAGATTTGGCTTTTAGAACAGCTGACAGTCTGGAGTCATTCATAGTATTTGCAATTCCTTAAACGTTCCTGAGAATGTTAATTAGCTTATGCATAAATTGGCTTTTCAAGTTTATCTAGAACTTCTTTTCAGGTGCCACCATTGTGAACAGTGAAAAGTCTCTCCCTGTTATGCCAATACACTGAGCAAATATGCAGATCCTGTCTCCCTCCAGTGGCACATTGCACTAGCCATAAAGTCTAATATTAAAGTGCAATTGGAGTTTCCCTGAAACTCAGATGATGTTTCTCCATTGCCAAGGTTGCTAAGGGGTTGCAGGGATAGCTGGAAGAGATTTCATGTGGCCTAGACGTCCCAAGGAAATTACGGAATGACCCCATTCTTTCAACAAGTCTCTTCTAAACGTCAAAATATGTTGTTCCCTGCTCAGCTTGTTGCTACTTGTGTAGCAATAGCAAGAAACACAAGGAAAAAACATGGGGAGGAGGAGGCAAACTATTTGTTCAGAGATTGAAATAATTCTCCAAAGCAATAACTGGACTTCTGAAACCATATTTAAATAAAAATTAATAGTCACGGTATTATGCTGTTGAAAAAAACAGAGTTGTATATTGAGGCATAAAAAGGTATGTCATGTTCACTCATATACACCAACAGTTTAGCAACAATATATTCAATTTAGATTATGCATTTCCCACAGCACGCTTAAATATACCTAAAATCTCTCAAAAACATAACAACTTGTGTGGTGAACAAATACTAAGCTGTCCCATGCATTGCATGGAGTGAATTTTTGTAGAAGATGACCCTGAATGGCTTTTTGGAATGTAGGTGCCCAATCACCATAGTGTGAGAGAGCAGTACATATAATCCTTTGAGCAGGTGAAATGAAATGTGCTCCCAGGTTTGCCTTCAGTCTGCCTTTGGGGACAATGGGAATAGTATCAATCCCAGGAGTGACTGATGACTTTGTTAACCAGCTCTGTCCATTCAACAAGAACACTGCATTACAGCAACTTGTTGGTCTTCCTATTCTTTAAAATGACATGAAAAATTTGGACTCCAAAAGCCATAGTAAAATGAAATAGTTCCTCATCATGGAGATTATAAACTGCATTGTATGCCAAAATGTTTCTAAACATCACATCAGTCTATATCCTGAGCTTAGTTTACAATTAAAATTCTCAGTAATTCATAATGATGGTGTAAAAAGAAGATTTGGAGAAGGATTAATTCTTTTTCAAGTTTAAATTTACAAAGTTTGGGCAGGGAATTACTAATTAACAGCAACATGATAGCCTCACAATCTGCAGTGATACTTTTTTCCTTTCATAGAAAGAACAGTTTGAAATTTAGTTTGAATAAAGACTACTCAAAGACGCATGAGTAAAGTAGGAGTTATAGCTATACAGATAGTAAATTCAACTAAGAATTTCCATACCTATGGCCCTTGTATGAATTTCTGGCATTTCACTCTTTTAAATTTAGCACACACACATGTGCCTGGTTCAGAAAGTGAATACCGGGTGAAGTAAACAATATAAGGAATGGGGAAGAAATTGGTAGGAAAAAGAAGAGTTAATTCCATAGCTGCTAACAGAACTGCATGAATGTGTTGGGAGCTGGACATCTTCCTCTTCTCATTGTTACTATCTTTTCCCAGTTAATTGTGTTTATTTCATATGTCTGCATGAACTCTTATAACAGTCAAAAATGCAGTAAATTGCTGAAGGTATTACTAGACTATTAAAAGGCTGGTAATTAGGGAATGTGTCCTGCCTCTGAACCCTATCTCCAAGTACTATGCTTCAAAAGTAGGCTTACCATCCCATACTGAATGCATCCTATGAAGTAAGTTTCTCATTAGACTACAAGTTTCTCACTTGTCACACTCCAAACAAATAAAAGCATCAAAAAACTCTCCAGCAATTTGATATGATTTCATTGCCGACATATAAAAATTTTTAGGATTTAATTTTAAGGATCAGTGTGCTTAGATAGATACAGTACAGGTCTAAAATCTACTATTCAGGAATCCCTTGATTTATAGTTCTTTTGATTTTCTAGGCATGAAATCTAAAAATTGAAATCACAATTTCTTCTATATCTTTTTTTGGAAGAAAAGAGAGCCTTACTGCTTCTGCTTAAATGCAGCAGCTTCCTCCACTTTCAAAGCTAGGAGAGAGAATTACTTTCTTCTGCCTTTGAAAATATGTTTCCTTCTGCCTCAAGGTGGCGATGCAATTGTGATAGTTGCTTGCTTCCAAAGTACTAGAATTGAATCAATCTGCATGATTTCTACTGCTGAGAAGAGAGTTCTCGGTAAAGAACCAAAGTGGCATTACTGCTGTAGCTCTCATTGCTAAAACAACTCTGCACTAGGAAATACTGGAAATAAAAAGTTAAGGGAAGATAAATTCTCAAATACATTTCCAGTTTGGATTTTCACAACAGGACTTAAGAAAATATTCTCTCCACACCTATGCAATATTCTCAAATGTCTCTCTCACATCTGTATGTTATAATTAGCATAATCAGATAGCAATTGTTTACAGCTTATGTGAGTAGCACCTTTTTAAAAAGTATTCTTTTATATATATGTTCAAACATACTAAGATGATATTAAGAAAGGAGCAAATAACTAGCAAAATCACATCATGCTATCCTGAAAATTAAGGAGTATGTAATGAAGACTACAATTTTCAAGCAAAAAAGAATAATTTAACGTGCATGTATTCCAAGTGATTTTCTACCACAAAGTGTTTTCCCTAAACAGATATATTTGATATACTAAAATGTTCTTTTCCTCTATAAACACACAGATCATGAAAACTTAGCCTAAGCACCACACAGAAAAATGCAGGAAGATAGACATTTTGGAGACAGAGGGCAATGTATGGAAAAGAGTCATCTTCATACTGTAAGACTTATCACATGTAAGGGTTTTATTCCAAGTTAAGCTCATCACTGTGCACTCATGTTTTGATACTTAATTTCAAGAAGGACAGGAGTAGCTCAACCAGTGAGCTACAAGCATGTAAACAAAATTTCAGTGCCAGGGAAAATTATGGAAAAAGTCCTTCTGGAAGCTGTTTTCAAATTGGGTGGAGTACCCATTGCTGGAGCACCCATGGAAAACACCTGGAAGCTCTGCACAGTTATCTGCACAGTCACAACTACCTAATCATTGAACTCTTACAGCTGAGCTACTGGAGGTGAATTGTAGAAATGTTTCTGCTATCAGAAATTTAACTACCATTTTAACACTTTCCTACTGCAAATAAAAGATACTAACTGATGGCTCAGGTTTTCCAGTACCTCATATGTTATTTGTCCTGTCATTCATATATCATGCTTAACATGAACATGAGAATATATCAGAGAAAGTACAACCTGTATTCTTTTCATATAGAAATGTACTCTCATATGCAATTTAGTTGCAAAACCAAGGTTAACTAATTTTGTACAAGATTTTGGTAAGCACCGACTGTTCAGAGGAGAGTGCAGTTCTGACATGTTCACCCCTACAGATGCTATTATTAATATCTTCATTTTAAAAATACCTCTTTTTTTTTAAATAAAACCCCTAGTAACTATTAGCATACAAGCACACAATAAACAAGGCCATATTTTGATTTTCTTCATTTTAAGAATCCACTGCTACAGCAGGGTTTACGTTTACATGCATGTGTTTTCTGGATCATTGACCAGAATCATAGAATCATAGAATGTTTAGGCTGCAAGGGACCTCCAGAGGCCATCCTGTCCAACCTCCCCACACAAGCAGGGACATCTGTACCTAGGTCAGGCCGTTCAGAGCCCCATCAAGCCTGNTTCATCCATCAAACTGGTATATCTGCTAGTTCTTAATTGATTTAACCTTTTCCGTGCACAATTGGTAGGAAAATCCCATTATGAAAACACATTTTTCCTAAAAAGGAGAAGTGAGTACTACAGACAAGCACAGTTACATATTAAGTGACTTAAATCTGTTGAGGGACAACCAGAACCATATTCTGAGTCAGACTTGCACATAAAACCCATAAAAATCTTATTAACTTTGTAAAATACTTCTTTTGTGTGAGTTATAACTCAGGAATCACCCCATATTTAAGCTATAAACAGCATTTTATCTTCCAGATTGGGGTAGTGGGACTTATTTCAAGCCATTTTGAGCACGAAGGCTATAGAGACCTTACTGTTGTTGATAAAGCATTTCTTAAGCTTAAATATAGTACTCCACTATTACAAAAAAAAGTGATTGGTATGAGCTTTACAGATAAACAGGACAAAAGATGGCATTTTTAGACCAAGAGGATTCAGACTGCTGAAAAGATAGAATATAAAAATGACATAGAGAACACAGTACTTGAAAGCTAAGAGGAACTGAAAAGACAGATGAATAGCTGCTTAGAAAGCTATAACGAACCATGGAATGCAAATTACACAAAGACAAAAGATTCAAGAACTTCAAACTAAAGTGAGCCTTGAAGAGAAACTTAATTTATTTAATCCACAGTAAACATAGTTGGCACTGTGGTTCAAACACGGCTCTCCTAATACAGACACAGTAGTCTCCCTGGAACTTTATTTAAACAGACCTCCAACTGAAGAGGAAAACAACTGCTGCTAGTACACATGCATTATGCTTTGATATTGTGGGGTAAATCCAACTAAACAAGAGTAAAGAAGAAAAACGGAAGCACAAATGTGAAGGTCACTTCAGTTGTCCTATACTTGCTTCTTGGCAAAAACGTCTAGGACAAATTGAGAAGAGGCTTGTGGAATGGCATTTTGAATACAAAAGTTTGTGGGCTTGAATATTATTAACCTCTAGTGTTTCATAAAATGTAAAATGTATATAGACAGATATCTTGTTACCGTTAAAAGTTGCAAAAAAGCTGAGACAATCGTTTACCTTTTTTTAATAAAACAAGTTGTGCCAAATTCTATTTTTAAGGTTGAGAAGCTAAACTTCCTTTATTTCTTGAAAAGTCACCAAAGATTCCAAATAACTCAGAAACCTTTCTTCAAAACCTGAATTGATTAGCCTCAACAAAATATTTCTATTTCAATGAAGCAGCATTTTTTCCAACAAAAAAATTTCTAAAACCATTTCACCCTGCACACTATGATGAAATTACCTATATTAATGTTCACAATCTCTATTATGGTCCATTCTACTTGAGCTTCTTTCCTACAAGAAGGTGTTTGAAATACTAAGGCTGAAATTACAGCAATGTTCATTGAAGTCTCATTGAAATGGAGAGGAAGTTGGCTTATTAAAGCTATTCATTAAGCCTTCCCAAAAAACATTCTAGGATCAGCTGAGCTACATGTGTGGGACAAACAGATGTACATACACGTCTTTCAAGTGCTTTGTACTTCACAGACTGTTCAGGCTAATACTATGTGCTTTGGAAAATGTCATGGCAACAATGTATTTCTTTACAAGTGGAAACAGTATAGTAAATAAGCATACAAAAACCCCCTGTAGCCTGACAATAACATTGCTTAAGCTCACATGCCTTTCCTCAATGACAGACAGAAGCACGGGTGTTGGTGGCATGTGAAAAATCCACACACAGGGTAAAATCCTGTTAAGTGGCCTGCCTCTCACACACCACTGGACAAGTGGAGGAATTTACATCTAAGCTGTAGGACTGTCTTCTGCAGGACTATGCTTCTGGTCTTTAAGGTGGCTAGTGATGATGTGACAATGAGGGACTCACAATCAAT
>VYZX01015721.1:0-11510 GCA_013401335.1 Brachypteracias leptosomus
CAAGGACCAGGACCTGTGAACGCGTGGCAATCAAACAACCTAGACAGTTAAAGCTTTTGTGGTATGGGGTACGGTGGTCAAAATATAGGTATGGGGAGGTCACTGCTAACTCTTGTTTACCACATCAGGGAGTGCAGAAAATGAAAAGCTGTACCTGGGGGAGGAGTGGCCAGGACAGGTGACTCTAAACTGACCAACTACGTATTCCGTCCCATATATGTCATATTCAGTATAAGCCTAAGGGATACCGAGATCTCGACCCTCTTCCTTTCAGGGCCTTCCTTTCTCCTTCATTGGACCCACCCCTTCACTTCGGCCTTCTGTCTTCTCAGCCCTGCCTTTGATCCTGATTCGTGTTCCTGAACCCAGCTCCTGAACTTGGTTCCCGTCTGCTGCTGAGCCAATTCCAGGACTTTGCAAGTCCCTGCTCCACAGGCTCAGTGGTGATGGTGGTGTAATTGCCATCGGGGGAGGTTGGGTTCAATACTGGCTTTGTATATACTTGTATATATCCCATTTTATTATTATTATCTTCATTAAAGCTGGTTTAATTTTCTTTTCTAATCCAGAAGCCTCTCTCTCTTTCCCTTCCTCACCCATTTGGGAGGGGACCATAAGTCTCCCTCCTTTTTCCTTTTTCTCTTCCTCTAACTGTGTGGGGGGGAAGAGGGGTTAACAGAGAGCACCTGTTGTAGGTGGATTGACCCTAAACCTCAATAGTGACCAAAATGGATGAGTCTCTTCCATGGACAAGGTCTGCTCAGCATGCTATGTGTGGATCAGAGTCCTGTTCAATGCCACCCTACCTGCAGTTCCCATCACTGAAAGAGATTTTACAGTGTTAGCTCTGACATTTTAGAAGACTTCACTGAGTCCTGAGTTCCTGTTTTACTTGGAACAGACCAGCACCTGCTAGTGAAAAACAACTGGAATACTGAGGAGTCTTTTAATAATGATCTTGATCTGCAGCACATTTCATTAAATCCAGGATGTACTAACTGCCTTAATTATCTTAGAGCTTTCAGGTCACAAATTTGACAATGACTTAAACAATCTTATTTTAAACTAATTCTATTATCAATGCTCTTATGATTAATTTGCCTAGGTTTATGTTGATGCTATACTGTGATTATTTTCACAGTTGTTAGCTCTGAGTCATTTTAAAAGTGCCGTATGGGCTGAAATATAAGTGAATTCTGCTCCTTGTACCACAGTATCTGTCCCCTTCCTTCAAATGCAGGAAGAGGTGTTTACAAAAACGTGAAATGAAGAATGATGTATCAGAAAGGTGCTATTGTGGCTGATGAGTTACAAAATGCTGCAAATGTAATTTCAGGGTGGGGTGTTTTTTCCTTTTTTTTTTCTCCTAGCAGAAAAACTGTATGAATTATACAATGCCACAGTTCTTAATTTTGATTCTCTGAACAGGTGTAACTTGTGAACCAAAATCTTTCCTCTGAAAATGTTTTATGAACAGGAAAAGGTCAAACAGATACAACCTGAGTTCCCACATCTTAGCTGACTCACCTGAAACAACTCGCTTCTGGGTAATTTACCCAAAGAGGTCAAGAATGGACTGTACTATATATCACCTAAAATGTTGCATTCATAGCTTAAAGGAGCAAGGAAAATATATATGGTTATATACACACACATATATATATATTCGTATATACCTTATGACTACTATGTTGCACTCAGAACTTCTCACAAATATATACATATTTACAAGTACATCTGTAGATAAATGTAAGTATATATA
The DNA here is from genome assembly GCA_013401335.1 of Brachypteracias leptosomus. Taxonomy (NCBI): domain Eukaryota; kingdom Metazoa; phylum Chordata; class Aves; order Coraciiformes; family Brachypteraciidae; genus Brachypteracias; species Brachypteracias leptosomus. The sequence continues at coordinate 1,763 of VYZX01015721.1, forward strand.
CATCTGTGATATATGTGCAGATGTATGTGTGTTTGTAAGTGTACATAAACAGACACATTGATCTGTATGAAGAGAATCCACACATAGAGTTAAGACAGGATCCATGTATCCATCACTTCAGAAATTGAGAAGACAAAGAAAATCAAACAGGTAGATCTAAAAATGTCACAAGCACTTTTGTAAGTGACCTTCTTAGGTGCTGGAAGTTGTGTGGATAGATTAATCAGTGACAAAGTTTAATGTGCTGCTGCATAAATAACCTACCTGATTGGCAATCAGCCGTGCTAGGACATCCATCCTTGATCCTGACTCTGAAATAATTTTTGCTGCATTAATTACATCAGATGTGTTCTTCAGCGGTCCTCTACCCCTTCAAATGAAACAAAGAACCCTACTACATTATTCAAAAACTGAGAATAAATCATATCCATGTAAATTATGCACAGAAGAACTCAAGTGAATAAAACCACCAATCCATACAGAAACTACAGTAATTAAATCCCTGCCTTCCTAACCATTTTGTTTGCATGTCCCACAGATTTGTATTGTTTGGCATCAGCCAGATGCAGAAGTACCAGAAGGATGTCACACCATTTTTTCACAGTGACAGCACAACCCATGCCAAATCCTGGGGATATGGATTTTAAGAAGCTACTTGTGCTGTTTGCTTTTCCTGTGGTTACATGAAGTTTATGTTCCTTTCCCTTCCAGGAATTTTCTACTAAATTTGTTCAAAGAACAGCACAGTGATGTATTCTGAGAGTCATTATGGTTATCTGGTCAGAAAAGTAGATTAATTAAATTGGTGTACACAAGCATGAATGGAACTTTATGAACAGGGCTGCAATTAAAACTAACAAATGCCACTCAGAATACAGACATGCCATAACTAAAAGTACTTTCCACATAATTTCATAAATTATTCCAAGAATACTTTTCAATTTAGGAAAACTGGAAAGTTCTTGTGAACAGTTTGTCAAGAAGCCAAACTCTTTTTTTTGTACATGTGTAAAGTGAGCAACTCTGCTAAATTCAACTTTGTATTTCAGCATCTTTGACGAGAATACTTTTAGTTTTATTATGTCGACATTTAATTCCACCTTTGGAACAACCTAGAATTGCATTTACATGGTATTTTTTACATAGTATTTTTCAACAGAAAGGTATCTTCCTGTTACAGAAAACTTACTTGGCCAATTAGCAGTTTACAGAAGAAGAACAATGTATGTGGGGAATTCTCTTGCAAATGTACTCCCATGCTTCCAGAATTAAGTACTTCAAACACTCTCATTTGCCTTTCCTGCCATTTTTCCCTTCTGGCCCTTTATTGAACACCTTAAATTGCTCTGACTGCATCCTGAGCCCCCCAACATTTCACTCCACTGAGGAGCTGTTTGTTGTTACTGGCATGTGGCAAGTTCCAAAGGCCACAGGTACATCAGCTGTCCATAGCATGTCCTTCGGTTGCTCTGCAAACTATAAGCAGTCCACTACCCTCCAGGAAAGTTATAGCCCAGTCTATCAGTCAAACATAAAGGGTGAACACAATCCAGAATTAAACTGGGGAAAGGAGAGATGACAGTAACAGTGCAAGTCATTTCTGCTTATTAGGTAATTCTGCTGAGTATTGGCCTGCAGCTTTTTGGATATCTGAAGAGACTCTGACAAACTGTTTTGAAGGTGAAATTGTTCGATTAAACTAGCAATTTTCTTGTACTTGTGCAAGTCCCTCTGAGGATGTGGCTAACAAGAACAAAGCAATTCTGCCCAAGAAATGTATTTCAAACAAATCAAAAGGAAACATTTCTTCTCACCACAAAAATGGCCACTTAAAGGAACACTCCACTCTCCACTTAAAGGAGAGCCATTAAAGGAACAATCAGCAATGACGACTGAGAACTTCTGATCCATTTGTCACCTAATTGCACCAATAGACCAAGTTCTCCTCTACCACGTTCTCCAGGAAATGTGGGCCAGGATGCTTAAGAGCTATAAACTACAGACAAATATTTAAATAAATGCTTAGAAATATTAAGAATGCCTCATGTTTCTATAAAAAAGTGGTGAAAAAAACAGCATGTTAAGTTACATATAGAAAGAGGACTTCTTTTCTACACAACCAGGACAAAATATTTTTTACCTTCACGTAAAATCCAGACCCTTTTCCATAAAGGACAGGTTTAACTGCTTTGGGGTATGGCACGGTGAGCCATTAGTTTGGAAATTTTACCCACTAAATACTTTCAAACAAATACTTGGGAGAGTATACTAAATCTGCTGAATTACCAGCTAAATGTAAGAAAAAAGAAGAAAACAAGGATGACATTTCTATGGGCACAACTGCAAGCTCTACATTTGGACAGAAATAATCAATTTTATAGAAAGAGACAGACATAGCCTTATAGAATAGTTTTTAAAAAGATATAGGGGTTATTACAGTGCATTTTCATGAAGAACATTTTCACACAACTGAGAGGAGTGGCTGACACTCCAGAAGGCTGTGCTGCCATCCAGCATGGCCTGGACAGGCTGGAAAGCTGGGCAGGGAGAAATTTAATGCAGTTCAAGAAGGGCAAGTGTAAAGTACTGCATCTGGGGAAGAACAACCCCATGTATCAGTACAGGTTGGGGGCTGAACTTTTGGAGAGCAGTTCTGGGGAAAAAGATCTAGGAGTCATGGTGGACAGCAGGATGACCATGAGCCAACAATGTGCTCTCGCAGCCAAGAAGGCCAATGGCATCCTGGGATGTATTAAGAGCGTGGCCAGCAGGATGAGGGAGGTTCTCCTCCCCCTCTACTCTGCACTGGTGAGGCCCTTCCTGGAGTACTGTATCCATTTCTGGGCACCCCAGTTCAAAAGAGACAGGGAGCTACTGGAGAGAGTCCAGCATAGAGTCCCTAAGATGATTAAGGGAGTGGAGCATCTCCCTTATGAGGAAAGACTAAGGGAGCTGGGTGTCTTTAGCCTGGAGAAAAGGAGACTGAGGGGTGACCTCATAAACGTCTATAAGAATGTAAAGGGTGAGTGTCAGGAGGATGGAGCCAGGCACTTCTCAGTGACATCCAATGATAGGACAAGGGGCAATGGGTGCAAGCTGGAGCATAGGAGGTTTTGGGTAAACATAAGGAAAAACTTTTCCATGGTGAGGTTGACAGAGCACTGGAACAGGCTGCCCAGAGAAGTTGTGGAGTCTTCTCTGGAGACATTCAAAATCCACCTGGACGCATTCCTGTGTGACCTGATCTGGGTGATCCTGCTCTAGCAGGAGGGTTGGACTAGATGATCTTTCAAGGTCCCTTCCAACCCCTAACATTCTGTGAGACTGTGACAACTGGATGATTAGACATGTCATAAACATGACCAATAAGGGAAGACTGGAGGGTTTAAACACTACTTTGATATTGAAATTTGAGAGTTAGAAGTGGGGCAAAGAAGGAAGCATGAGCAAGAGAGGCTGTAGGACCCACATGCTAACAGTCTTCAAATGGGCTTCACGGCTGTAGTGGATTTGGGAGGTAGTATTGAGCTTACAGTCTGCAAAGAAGTTTTAGGTGAGGCACTGAGATCATGAGGAACTGAACAGGGCAGCTAGGAGTTTCTGGCATCTCCACCACAGGACAAGACTAGACAGAGATCTGTTACGAATGATGTCCCTCAGTCCCTTTCTGAGGTCTCTTCCAGTCCAATGATGTTATTAAATTTAACAGATGCTTCATGTTATTTGATGAATCATTATCAGTTTCAATGTGTGTTGCCTTCTAAAGTTATTGGTGCAGCTGTGCATTTTGTGAATTCTCAGTTTTCTTGATTTAGCACTAGATCAGCAGATTCAGAATGCCACTAGCTCAGATTAACTCCCTAAATCCAGATGTTAAAGACACAAAATGTCTATTAAATCACCTAGGTTGTTCTCCCATTAGACGCCTTCCTGCCAGTTTCATAATCACTTGCATTTTGTCTGGCAAGTTTGAAGTATGAAAAACCACTCTCTGCTTTGGAGGTTGTTTCCCTGAGCTATCCATCTCACGTCTGGAATTTTTTTCCAGATATTTCACTTAGTTGTCTCTCGATAACATCCCTTTCCTTTTACAGATGTAGTCCCTGATTCTCCTCCACCAGGAGCTGAAGCATCCCTGCCTAATCTGTGAGACTACTCTGGTACTGGTCCAGTTGTTAAAAGAACAGAATTACTACAGATAATATAGAGCTGCATGTAGAAGCTTCGTTCATGCACCTACAGCAGATGCTTAAAGACACATAAAAAACCATCCTTCCCACCATCTGCTGGTCAACAGCATCACAAAATTTCTCCTTTGTGGAGTTTCCCCTCTTCTATGAGATAAATTGTAATTTCTTTGCTATAACTTCCATGTAATTTTTTTTCAGTCAGCTTTATCTTACTGTTTTTCCCCTGCTTCCAGTCTCTGTAATTTTAAAAGCCAAACTTCATCTCACACGGTGCATTTACAGATACTGAATGCCTGATTTGGATTCACTGCATGGAAGGTCTAATACATCTATTTTCCTCACACTTCACTATTTCCAAGCATAAAAGCCGTACTAGCTAAGTAGGCTGATAACACTTTCAAGGCTTTGAAAACAATGATGAGACACAAAGTACTATATTTATGAGCAATTATATGCCCCTGAAGTAGTGATGGATTGTTATGAGATCTCTTAAATAACCTACTTTATCCAATGAGGAGACTGGGAATAGACCATAAATAATGTCAGAGAGAGACATCCAGCTAAGTCTAACTAGAAGCAATAGAGTTGGATTGTGAAGAACAAAATCAGTTTAGAGGTTGTCCACAAGGCTGAAGGAGAAAACAAAATTTCACATAAATGTCTCTTGAACAGCACAATAGTAAGAAAAAAGCTGGACCGTGTTAATTGATACAACACCAAGGGGTGTGGAAAATTCTGAAAGAGAGACCTAAGCCTCTCAATCTAGTTGTTCTTTCTCCAAGCCATGACAAATAGTGTATCTGCAGTGTAATTCCATCCCTATCTGTCTAAACTTAACTACAATGATTAGCAGGCACCAGTATTGGGCATTATTTTCTTCTGTTTTCCTTCACACTGTTTTTTCACTCTCAAAAATAATGATCAAAAATACCTTCTTAATTTTTACATTAACGGAAACCTGTACTCTTACCTTAAATTCAAAAGGCCTCTGCCATCACATTTTCCAGAAATAGAGAGTCTTCTTGGAGCAAAGCTGAGTGGCTTTACCTCTACTTGCTCTACTCACCTCAGCAATGTTTTGTATTTCCCCCCACATCAGAAACAACAACAGGGAGCTCTACTGGCTAGTCAGTCTCAAAGCATAAACCAGATAACATATGTCTAACACTGTAAACTACTATCAAACATAAGTATTTCATAGCACTGCAAACACTTCAAGGTGTGAACTTAAGTTTTGCAACTACTGTCATCTGCAAACCACAACCAGAGTGGTCTTTGTCACATTCTGTCTTGAGCTTCAGACAATGACCACAACATCATCAGTCCTCATTTCTAGCTCAGCAAATCCTGACAGCTCCCTCTGTAATTATGGGTTTTCTGGGGATGCTGTAGAAGAGGAACTAACTCCAAATCAGTACAGACCCAGCAATACATCTGTCTCTTTGTTCCTTGCTGTTCCAATCAAAGCTCAGCAATGGAGCCAGCCTGGCTATCCTGGCCAACCACAGACCAATGTGTCATCAGTTAGGGTTCAGGCTTGGCCTGGATGAGGCTGACTGTTGGCAACTGCTCCTCGTTGATGGGAATCAACTGGAACATTTCTTGACTTTGTGAAGAAGCTCAGAGCACTCATCCAGGGGACTATCATGCTACTTAAGGTACATGTCTACTCTTGGGGAAAGAGCATTAATTATATTACTATCAGCTTGTTCAGCTTTATAAGGCATATCCATTATATTATCCACAGACACAGAAGATATTCCTAAAGAAATTAATTACTTTTTATACACACAATAGTATTTAATTAATTCACTTGTCACTACATTCCGCAGTAGTGGAATGTACCTTCCCACTGCTGCTCTGTGAAATGCTTCTAATACTGGCATTGTTAAGAAATCTGGATTCTGATCATGCATTCTGATCTCTAATCCATTAGCTATTTCTTAAGTTTGCTTTTTTTAACCCAGTGATTGTGTGAAGTGCTGGGAGTAGGGATAAGGAAGCGGGATTCACACCTCGCTCATTACAAATGCTTTATTAACTTACTGAGTGAATGATTTTTTTCTGTAGATCATTTTGTCTGCCCCTCCCAGCTCAATGTGTACAGTTTTAGATAAAATTTGTGAAGTGCTTAGTGTTCAAGGATAGAAAATTATCCTTTTTAGAATCAAGGCTACAAACGTAAAGCCCCCTTTTATTACACCTGGCTGTATGTCTCTATCAGTTATATCTAGACAAACAGAAGGCAGCAGTTTTCCTTAGGAAATGCATCTCAGGAGAACATAATCATAGGTTGCACAGGCGGATCCCAGAGCTGACTGCTGCTATTTTATTAAACCTGTGGACACAGGAGCAAGAATGGTGCTACTTTCACTCATTTTCAATCACTGTCTGAGTTTACAGGTTTGGAAATTAGGATAAAAGAATTCTTGATGCTAGCAAAACTGCTAGTGTGAGGCCAAATCAACACTCAACATTTACAGATGCAATGGTTGAAGTAGTTTCACTCATTAACAAAATAAATGTAATATAAAAAAAAGTGGAGCAGATGAGAAAAAGACAGTGTGAAGAAACACTAAAAGGCATCAGGTAAATGACCGTAAAATCTCTATTAAATGGTATCTCGTAGGTGCAAATATCTTTTGCAAGAAGAGGAATTTAAGGCTTACAAAAATACCTGGATTATATGGACCCACGAAAGAGCTAGTGAAGTTCCAGGCAATTCGAACACAGCATATATATTACTGTCTATTCTGTAATTCTGGAAATGAACATGAGTTTAAACAGAAGTTTCTCTTTCCTCTTCTTTTTTGCTCTCCTGAACTGGCAATGTACTGAGTCTGCATCTCCCTCAAAGAGGAATAAGGGAAGGATGTCCAATACCACAGGCTTTTTTACAGCAAGAGTGCAGCAATATATGTGAAACAAATTTACTTTGCAAATGTGTGTTACATGGGCTGATTTGGCTAAAACTGTTTTTTACTGGAGTGGTACTTTGGAGAGAGCACAAGTCAGCCACAGACCTCACTGGAGTCCTGAGTGCTGCCCTTTAAAACAACTTGATGGAAATGTTGGCAGAGCAACTGATCTCATTTTGTCTATCAGTTCCTAACAGTGTCTGCTGAGAGCCAGTAAATCCTGCCAATTCATAATCAAACCAACAACTTGGAAACATGCAGAATATAACAAATTGATAACCAACAGCCGTCATGATTTTTCAAGGATAAATATTGTCAAACTAATTTTAAATAAGCTTTTACGGCTTCTAAAAAGATTAGAAGCTGTAAATACCACATACCTTCAGATAAGCTTCTGAAATTGCCTCCTGTTGTATTTTCAGAAGCTACCTAAAGAAAAGAAGAAGGAGCAGGCAATAGACTGAGAGGCCAGACTCGGAATTAAGAATTATCTTTAGAAAAGTATGGAAAAAAAGCAGATGAAACTAAAAAAAAGATACATGTGCTCAGGGAGGAAAAGAAAATGCAGAGATAGAAGTGGAGAGTCAGTCCCTACACAACAGGACAGTAAGAAGCAATTTGGAGTTTCAGTGCATCACAAATACATCAGGAATCAACACCAGACTGCCGCAGAAGAAAAGGCCATGGGAAACTGGTAAACCTAGGGGAGCAGTAACACTTCTGCTCTTTTTTACAGTAATGAGGTCTCCATAGGAGAATTCCTGGAAAGACATATGACTTTATATAGAAAAGAGAAGACGGAATGGATTCGGTTTGGGTTTGCTTCCTAAGCTTCAGTTTATTACAGTGGAATAAGCAGTAAGGGTCTGTGAAAAATCTTAACACAGAAATTTCTCTTCAACTAACTGCAGCCACTGCATTATGTGGCACAAGAGCATTATATGGTTACATGGCCTATCAACAATAACATCTTGTCTAACATCATGCATGTCTTATCTCGAAGGCATCTGTTAAAGTGGCCACCTTCTGTTCCAGGGAGCAGTAGGAAGCGACACAGAACTCTTGGATGAACCTGCAATAATTAGCCCAATGAATTCTACAGTGCTAGCTTTGAAGAAACCAAAGAAAAATACTAAACACAAACACAGTTCAAAAGTACAGACTTTTCCTTTGAGGTAAATTGGCAAAAGGCAAACTATATTTCCCTCTTCTCCCAGACCTTTACAGAGTGATAATGTAACTGCGGCTGAAGAAATCTTGAGAATGAAGGCCAGTGCAATAATCTATTGGAGTAGCTAAATCCTTTACACCAGTGTGGTAGTTAAATGGGAATTGCAAAGTACTGTTTTTTACCGCAATTTTTTTTCATATCACTACAAGCTTATATTGGTCGTATGATTTCTTTTTCTGCTCTGGGACAGATTCTACAATCTAGATACGTCATTGTTGATGTCATATTGGTAATTTTCTTATCTAGGTCATTCTTCTCTGTCCAAAGCCCTTGTGCTTTCACCAGCTTTACAAAATAAAGAAAACTTATTTAGAAGGCCTTGCTCTAAGAGGAACCCAGTCATTTATTTCTTTTTGTTGCTCTTACTTCCTGTATTTTGCCACCCAAGACCAAAATAGAGCAATCAAAATTTTTCTCAGCACTTTCAACAGACAGTATAGAAGCAGATTTTTCCATATCCTTCAAACCAATTTAAATTCTGATAGCCATGACCAAAATTCTCTGAATTTCACTAAAACCATGATCACTTGTGGTCTCTAAAGAACATCTGAGCCTTATGGTAATTTAAACAAAACATCACAAAGACTCTATAGTATATCTGTAGTTCACCTGAGGTGTCATGCCTAGGCAACAGTGATTCTCATCCATGGCCCACCATTGCCCCCCAGGCACTGCAATGCAAACCACCATGGCCCTGCCTCCCCCTTCACCCCCACCTGCTCTCAAGGGCAGTGGTCCCTGGCTATCAGCCTGCAAAAGCCCTCAGCTTCATCCTTGACAGAGTCTGTTCCTGACTGCTTCATACTTTTCCCAAAGCAGAACATTTCTGACGCTGTCAAATACAACATGACTGCAGAGCAACAAACAAATTGTCCTTTGTACTTTTTGTATCATTTGGACAAACTATTTGATAAAAATAAACCACGGAAGAGATCTTTTCTTGATGATCCGCTGTGTTTTCTTCCCCTCTCTGCCTTGATTAATGAAGTAGGAATGCAGCTATTTAAAGAAGAAAAAGACAACATGCTCTCATTTCTAAGCTCACATATCCTATTTTGTCAGCTGTAGAAGCTCTGCTAGAAAAATCCAGGCACTGAAACCTTGGCTGCAGGTTCAAAGGTGAACATGACCATATGTGACTAGAAGTGCTATTTCTGGTCTCCAATTTTAAAAAGCATATGGCTTAACACCAAGGAATTTTTGCTTTAGAATGTAGTTGTAAATAGCAGAGTGCTGCTCCATCATCCTAATCATAACACTTTTGAAACTGAGAAATCCTGAAATACTTAGTGGAGGAGAGGAGAGGAGAGGAGAGGAGAGGAGAGGAGAGGAGAGAAGAGAAGAGAAGAGAAGAGAAGAGAAGAGAAGAGAAGAGAAGAGAAGAGAAGAGAAGAGAAGAGAAGAGAAGA
>VYZX01015721.1:11600-34847 GCA_013401335.1 Brachypteracias leptosomus
AGAGGAGAGGAGAGGAGAGGAGAGGAGAGGAGAGGAGAGGAGGCACAAATCAAGTGGGAACAGAAAAGGAGGTGTGTCAAGAGAGGAACTGTAAATGTAGCCTGGGTGTTAGAAGAGCAGCTGAAACCCTGACTACAAGTTGTTAAATCAGAAATCTTACAAAACTTATCATAGCAACAACAGAATGTGAAAAGCAAAGCATCAAAGGGATGTTTGCACATGTCTGATGTGTATGTATAAGCATTGAATGTTTATATGTGCAATAACCAAACACAGAAGTGTCTGTATGTTTACAAGAACTTATAGAGATGAAAACCTAAGAACTGTGAGATCTTCCCATACTCACTACTGTGCACAAAGACAGACATCCTTTCCTTTCACCTATAAATCCAATCTTCTCAAAGACATTTGGAATTTTCTTCCCAATCCTGATGAAATGTGTTAATGCAAATGTCCAATTTCTACCCAGTTGAGACCAGCTGCAGGAGGTGTTTGTATTAAAAAACCCACACCAAACACCATATAATTAAATATCTATTTGATATATATAAAAAATAATAATATAATATTGTAATTTCTTTGATCGGAAGATGAAAAGCACTTCATAGTGCTTCACAAAGCTAGCTGTTACTAAATAATTTTATCAGTGGATTTTAAATTTAATTTAAAAATAAAAAATATTTTTTTAAATGCCAAAATCTGTAGTGATAAAAATAGCAGAAAGACAGGGAGTTACCCTCCTGTAGCAGGTCTCAACTGTGTATAAACTGGACAGTTTGATGATGCATTTCATCACAGACTACAAGAGAAGTCCAAAAGTCCAAGAGTGCCCATCCATGTGCACAAGTGTAAGTATGGAAAGAGCTCACAATTCTAAGATTTCCAGCTCGTTTAAGTGCACATAAACAAAGAAACACTTCTGTGTTTGGTAGTAGTTTATTAAAAATAGAGAAGAAATTGTAACCAAAGCAGTGTTTTTTACAACATGGCACACCTGAATAATTCTGATGATGCCATCCATGGTGCTCAAAGATTTGTGTTTTGCTTAGTTACAGAGGAAAAAAATTTGCAGACGTCAAAGCTGGTTCCCCCAGTTAGCTATTTCACAGCCACTTTTTCCTGTGCCACCAGAAATCTCTCCCCAAATCTCCCCCTGATCTGTTTATCACATCCATACACAAACATTGTTGGTACAACATAAGAGAACACCACAACACCACAAGTGAGTGAGTTCTGGTATCTAAACCAGGCATCAACTATTTGTTTCTCACCTCTTTTTCCTCTTGTTATCTCTCAGATATTTCTCCATCTCTTTCTGCTTCTAAATCCTGCTTTTCAAAGGACACTTTGATTTTTTAGTTTCTAAGAAAGGTCAGAAGACCTTACAAGTCATGGGCTTTAATTCAGATGTCTATCATATTTAATCGTTCTGTTACATATCTACAGTTACTGTTTTGTAGATTATAGGAAAAGTCTCTGCTATTTGCCTCATCAGTCTCCCTTCTCCCATTTCCCCTGTCATGAACAGAAATTATATAGAGAATTTTAACATCTCTAATACAAGAAATCATCCAATAACCTCACAGACTGTATACTTCAACAGTTTTTAAAACCCAAGACTTTCCATAAGTAGAAATGATTTTTGGTTATGAACAAATAACATTAAAATTGTACACACAGGTGTTAATAAACGCACAGCTTTAGTGCAGTCTCACCTGGATTGTGCAGCGAAGCGAACAGTGCAAAGAGAGATGTCAAATTGTGTCCTTACAAAAAGGCCAGACACGCTGTCTGTGACAGTAAGCACTGACAGCCTGTCTGCAGAGGTACTTGGGGTTGCTTCCTGTGAGAGCTGAAAGAGCAAACGTGGAGGTGTTTGCTGGGTGAAGTATGTTTCAAACAAAAGAGCCCTGCAGCTCCATATCTGCACTTTCTCCGAGCACAGAGCTGAATTACAGCCGAGTCAGGAAGCCGGTGTTATCTCTAAGGACCCCCACTGCGGAGTGGCCCATCTGCTTTCCACTCTTGTGGACCATGTGTTGAATTTTCAACAGGAATTATAACATGGTCTAGAAAAAGCAAGTCTTAACAGCCTGGAAGCAGAAAAAAGCCAGCAGAGGGTTACTAATGAAACAAAATATGAATGCAAGCAGTACAGTGCAAACATATAGCAATGCTACTTAAGTAAGCCAATATTGACTTATAAAATCCTTTTGCTACGCTGTAACCTTTAAAAAATGAAGCACAAAGGGAATGTTTCAAAGTGTATCTTGTCAGTTTTCCAATGAAACAAATGAATTGTTCTGAAAAATCTTCTTTTCTTTGAAAGAATCCAGACACATGTATATCCAGACTTATTTCCTTACTGTTTCAGAACATGCCTTGTAGCAAGGTCTGTTACAGCAATTTAAACTCAGCGAATCCTGAAAGGCAGAGGTTAAAGCTAAAATGGCAAATTTCAATTTGATGCTCTGTAACCACTATGCTATGATTTTTTGAGGGTATTTATTCCTCATTTAATTGTGTCATCAAAGAAAATTAACTTCCTGAGAGAACTTACCCTTTGAAATTTTACAGCAGTGCACAGACACTCATGAACAGAGTGTTAAAAGTGAGTTACTGGGAACCTGGCACAGGGTAATGCTCTTATGGGAAATCATCTCTGAAACAGGACAGATGGTCTCTCTCTGGACTCTCTATTGCAAGTGTCCTAACAACAGCATCTTCAGCTGGATTGTGAGAGATTTCCTAAACCATTCTTCTGCTGAGTTTTTATCCTTCAGTTGATCTGTGATCCTACACGACCACTCCAGCCTGTGCATAATCGATCCACTGGTATTCGTTAACCAAACAATATGCATCCTCACAACTTTAGTGAGGTACAGAGGACTTGCCTAAGTCACCACTTCTACATCTGCAGCAACACTCTCTACTGGCTATTTACAAGTATCTTTTGTGTAGTTTCATCAATTTTGCAGCAGAGATTGCCTTGGGAGTTTGGATGGGACAGATTCTTCAGCCTGGCTGTTTATCAACACAGCAGGAGCTGCCTGGGGAAACCTTAGGGGCACTCTACAATTTCCAGCCAGAGAGTTCCTGATCCACTTAGTTACATCGTTGTTGGTGAAGGTGGCTAGAACCACCTTGTCTGCACTTAAGTCCACTGTTCTGAGGCCAACCATTGTCATGTGGATGCAAATGACTGCATGGAGAGTTCCTGGACTGTGCACACAATCAAATGAATTTACTATCACATTCAGTGAAACATCAAATTGTCACATTTTTGTAACTCCTGCAGTGTCATCCATGTTTTTCGAACAGAGCAGGCATGGAGGGCATGGTGTGATCTGACCACAGTGTCATAATACTTAGTAAAACAAATGACATATATGAACAAGCAGAAATGACTTCCCTCTCTGGCCTCAAGCAGGTGTGATAATTTCCAGATGTAGAAAATAAGCGAATACAGAATAAATCAATGCAATTTAAAAACACAAACTCTTTGAAGAAAACCACTAGGATCTCTGACAGATGCAAAACTAAATAAATTCAGAAGGGCCAAGCTAAAGGTTGAAGGTGCCAACCACCCTCTGGACACAGAGGTATGGAAAAGCTTTTAATTACATCATCAAAAACTCTGAGTAAAATATATGGTACACTTCACTTATTCCTGGGGAAAAAAAGGATGGTAGTAAAAGAAGATGTAGACACTGTAAAGAACCTTGCAATGGATTTTTAGATTTTTAAATATGGAAGAAAACAAATGGGTTGGCAAGTTCATTCTCCAAAAATAAACACCAAAAAAACAATCTTGGAGTTCAGAGAGCTCTTTTTTATAAATTACTCTAAGACAAAAAGACTGTAATGAACTAGAATCACAAAACAAGACCTCTGCTGCAGTAACACAGGGTCATAGTACCAGCTGTATTATAGACCCACATAGCTGTAATTACGCATTTATATGTACTATATGACTATGCAACTGTCATTTTTTAGCTTACACTTGTGATCTGTTTTTTTCACTAATCAGATGACAGTAGAAATTGCAAAGGAAGGTAGATTAATGATTTCAGTTTGGTCTCACATATGTCATAGTTCACATCATTAAACACCACATGTATTTTGTGGAGAGACAGTTAGATACCTTTTGGAGTAACCGCCTCTATATGGAGACTACCATGCAAGTAAAGATAGTGCATCTATATTTCAGTACCAGCCAAATGAACTGAAAGTCTGGGAAGCCTGTCACGCACCTACACACACACAGACTACCTTGCTTTCTTAAGTTTCTAGCTTTCATTAAATCTCCCAGATTAACACAGTACACAAATATATGAAATGCGGGATTCTTCCTTGGAAACATCTATGGCCAATGGATCAAATGTAGGTATTTTATGCAGCTGATCAAGACAAATCCTGACCAGATTATTTTATTTCTAAAGCTCAAGGCTGCTCACTGGTCATGATTTCAAGCTTTTAATCTCTTATTACAAAAGCTCAAATCATTTTACCTTTAAATAAAGGTTAAAGCTCTGTCCAACTCAAAACAAGGCCTTTATCAGTGTGAACAGCAACGATGAGTGGCCGCTCTTAACCAGGCCATCCTCTCCAGTGTCCCTACCCTGCTGAGCAGTAGCAACAGGAGACCTTGATGCACTGCAGGCTCAGTGCCAGGACTAGTCACTGTGGACACCTCTGCAAGAACAGAGGGGAGAGATGATAGCAGGAAGAACAAAAACTATCTTCACTTGTGAAGCAAAGCCTTGAGAAGCTCATCTACCCACAGGTCTATAGAAGCAGGTACTTTGGGGAAGAAAAAGCTTGTATTGCTAGATGCAGAAGAAAATTGGGAGAACTGGCAAAATTGATTAACAATAGTAATATCACGGGCTGGAAAGGAAGCCATACTACAATCAGGTCTGTCTTACGGCATTATTGTAGTCTATGCAGTCAGCCTCTGCAAATCTAATTTTCACCTTCCTCCTAACAATTTCTAAATATTTCCTTCTGTAATATTCTCTACTGAAGGGTCAATCATTCCACTGAAATATTGATCCCAAAATGAATCCTTCAGAGTGCCTTTGCTACATGTAACTTCATCTTGCTAATCACCAGTCATGCCATTTTCAGAGTTTATATGCACTATCCTACTTCTGGTATTAACATCTAAATAGTAATAATAATAATTATTATTTTTCAACACTTCTGCCCACAAGCTATCATTAACTACCCAGTATGTCACAACAAAGGAATCAGTCTTCTGAAAATCCCCAGAAAAATACAAGTCAATACCAAAGCTTGATTCAAAAACTCACCTGGGCTATCAGTACCTGTTCTATTTTTGCTCAGGAAGATGTGTTTGACTAATGGTCTAAAAAAAATACTGCAAAATTGTCTTTCACAGTGCTCATTTAGTGTTTTGCAAAGAAAAAATTCACAATGCTTAAAGATTTTGCAAATATGATAAACAGATTTTAAGTTGAATGAAGTTTAGGACATAGAACATGGGAATTAAAGAAATTGTTGCAACTAGTGGGTCAGTTTTCTGATAATTAAACTACTGCACTTTATTATTGTATTTATCAAATTTTCAATATTCATCTTCAGAAAACTATGGCAATTTTTGCTGGTGACATTTGACATTAAGAAAACAGAGTCACAAAGTTGTACATTCTGCATGTCTAACATTTTAAGTTCAACAGCAATTGGAATTAGAGATGCTACTGAGCCTAGAGAGGTACCAAAATTAGGATTACCAGAATCAAAATGCTTCAACAAACCTGAAATGATAGGCTGTAGGATGGCAATGGAAGACAATAAAATTCATTTTTCAAAATTAATTCATTCATTTAGTAGTCATATTTCAGGATTTTAAAAAAAAATGGCCTCACAGAATTTTTTTTTAAAAAAGCACTTCTCAGTGTTGTAATATGAAACAAACCATATTATGATATATAATGCAATTAAAACATTTTGTAGCAAAACCAAGGAGTGTTTATCAAAAATTTACATTTTATGTTATATATTCAGCTCGCACATCTGCTATGCTATTGTGACAGATGTTTATTAATATGGATATCTAATCATATTGCTAGAGGCTCAGTAATCCGTCTTCTAAACACTCCACAAGTTTCTGACTATATGTTGAACCAATCATCAAAACATTTCCAAAGAATTACTTCTTTGCTTCTATGGCCTCTGAAAAGCACCATTAACTTGCAGTTTTGTTTCAACACAAACGTACATTTCTATCACAGCAATACTTACAACGGCTTGATGGCCACACCCCAAAAGTGGCTGTCAATGGGTCCATGTCCAAGTGGAAGCCAGAGACAAGTGGAATCCCTCAAGGATCAGTACTGGGAACGGTCTTGTTTAACATCTTCATCGGCAACATGGACAGTGGCATTGAGTGCACCCTCAGCAATTTTGTCGATGACACCAAGCTGTGTGGTGTGGTCAACACGCTGGAGGGAAGGGATGCCATCCAGAGGGACCTTGACAGGCTGGAGAGGTGTGCCTGTTCCAGTCTCACGAAGTTCAACAAGACCAAGTGCAAGGTCCTGCATCTGCGTTGGGGCAATCCCAAGCACTGCTATAGGCTGGGCGATGACTGGCTTGAGAGCAGCCCTGAAGAAAAGGACTTGGGGGTACTCATGGATGAGAAGGGGACCTTATTGTGGCCTTCCATTATCCTAAGGGGGCCTACAAGAAAGCTGGGGAGGGACTTTTTAGGCTGTCGGGTAGTAGTAGGATTAGGGGGAATGGATCAAAACTAGAGGTGGGTAGATTCAGGTTAGACATTAGGAAGAAGTTCTTCACCTTGAGGGTGGTGAGACACTGGAACAGGTTGCCCAGAGAGGTGCCGGAAGCCCCATCCCTGGAAATTTTTAAGGCCAGGCTGGATGGGGCTCTGAGTAACCTGATCTAGTGGGAGGTGTCCCTGCCCACGGCAGGGGGCTTGGAACTAGATGATCTTTAAGGTCCCTTCCAACCCTGACAATTCTATGATTTTATGTTTTTATAATATGTATGTTATATAAAAGACATACTTTAAAGAGACTTCCTTTAATATCATAACTAAAAATCACCTAAAATTAGTAGAAGTGTGCTGTGATGTGAGAGATCTCTTGAAAGAAAATGTTCTATGGTAAAGCTGGTGACTATGGACACGATTCCTTTCAGTCATCTTCAGGAATACATAAGATCCTACATACTACTTCCCCATGCAGTAGCCCGCCCTAAAATTTTTATACCTTGCAACCTCCAACCTGTTTTTTTCTCTCAGTTTGGTTCTTATGTCCAGAAGAAAGGAGTAGATTTTCCCACTTCAAAATAGGGTATTGATTTTCAAATTTTTTTTTCAACTTCAAAATCTCTGAGTAGAAAATCTCATGTCTTCCTGTCAGAGCACTACACGTCATACACAAATTTGAAATCCTGGCATTTAGATAGAGCGTTAATTAGTTACACAATTAGACAATTCAGTTTCAGCTGAATATCAGTGCTTTAAGATTCCTCAAACTGTGGAAATAACAATGGTTTATTAAAGATCACAGTACCCTTTTCTAATATCACAGTCATTAAATACTGATGCCCACTACACATTTGTACTAGCCTTTACTGTGGACATATCCTCTTGTCAAGTCCTCTCCTTATTTCTAAGCCTTATGAAACTACAGATAAAGCTCACTCTGCTACAAGTAAGTTCACAGAAGATGAACAACCTAGACTTGTTGAGCTTGAATTTTTTAATTCCCTTCATTTTTCTGATATTACTTTAGCCCCATTTATTTTTTACTAGACTGACAAGTTGTTTCTGGTGGCATTGCCACAGAATCAGACTAAAATGCAACAGAACCTCTTGGAAGTGTTGCCTTGGACATCACATATGACCAGAATTCTTTAGATGCAACTCTTCAGAGCTGGAACACCACCTAGCATCATCCTATTTGCTGCACTTCAAGGGTTGGGGGTTTGAGGCTTGTTTGTGTTTTGAGTTTTTTTAGTAAAACCAGTAAACATACTTTTTACTTCCTCCATATTAAAATTGCCTAATGGGCATGACTGGAAGAAGCAGTTTCAGTCCTAGGTAATCTTCATCACTTGACTCTTACTGAAGAAGTACCTGGCTTTAAAATGCTATGCAAAGAGGAAATGAATTTGAGATTTTTAGATTAAAAATAGATACTTTGCATAATGAAAAAGAACAGTTTTAGAGACAGACTGTATTGCATTTTCTTTGTACTTTATCAATCTGATACTTGTCTTGTTCATGTTTTGAAAAAAGAGCAAGTGAATAAATTATCACTTATACTGTTCATGACCAACAGAGTTATGAACAGCTCTACAGCACCAAAGGAAAAGGACCTTGATGTTCCTATTCTTACCAATCTCCCATATTTTCCACAGTGTGGTCTCCTCATTGCTCTTAACTACTTATGTAAACACTGTGTAACACTGAGAGTGTGTGAATGAAATCTTTGTATTGTCAGCCTCAAGCACTCAAATATCATGAGTAAGGCTCCAAAATATCACTGAACTGAAATAAATACCATGAGACTTGAAATAATAAATCTGAAGTTCTTTCTATTTACTTTCTGTTTTCCAGGCCTTCAGGGGTCACATTTTTAGGATTTGTTCAACAGCCATGAAACTTACTTAAAAAATGCTGGAGGGAATTTTCACCTACAATAACATATCTCAAGTGCAAAGACATGAAGTAATATACATAGAAAGTATTTTAATAACGCTGTTGAGTCATCAACACTGACTATACGAGTCTAAGAAAAGAGTAGTTAAAACTTGGAAGGTCTTGATTCCTGTTCTGCTCATCAAACATCAGCAAGAAAGCTCTCTTGCAGCCACATGGTGTTGAGTGGTAAGCGGACGTGGTCACTGCCTAGAATCCATCACTGATGCCAAAACCAAAAAAGATGTGGGAAAAAATACTAACGTGGGTGCTGTTTGCTAGAATGTATGCCCTCTGCCAGATAGTTATCCCTGCCTGTAGTGTGTTGCATAAAGCTGCTCAGCACACTTTATTTTTTTTACCCATCTTACAAATAAGGAATTTGCTACTGGCTGGCAATAGAGAGCATTCATCATTCCTGCTGCAGAGCACCAGGGGTGAGGAAGGGATTTCCTTCCCCACAGTGTTGCAAGAATACACCTGCTGAAATTCCTGGCTGCAGAGACTGTGAACTACAGCCAGAATTTGAGTCTTACATATATCATGTTTCTGTTTTGAACTGCCTGATGCAACTACAGCAAGAGAGGCCATTCCTGGATGTATTAATAATGTACTTCCAAGGTTTTCTTAACAACCAAGAAGGTTATAAACTTTTTTTAGTGAACACATGGTTTCTGCAAAAAATGATATTCAACACAATTAACACAATTCAATAGGGCAAGTTACTTGCCATCAGCAAGTGTCACTGTCACTTTGCTATGTTAAGATGAAAGCACTGGAAAAGATGTTTGCCATAGGCCGTCTGGTGAATGAGACTTTTAAATTCCATTATAGTAGGTTAAATTTCTTAGGACTGAAAGGGGGAAGTATCCTCTGAGAGTATTTCAGTTGAGAACAACATGTCTAAAAAGTAACAATAAGCCTGAATAAAAATGCCGCTTTGTCTATTTTTTCATCAGAATTAAAATATGCTTTATTCTAAGACCTAAACCCATAGCTGCAGCTTGTTTCCTCAGCCTACAGGACTTAAATTTGAAGAGAACTTCTAGAAGAAGCTACTGCCTTGGCAGGCAATGCAGTACAGACAGTTGCTGCTTCACTGAAATCCTGATGAAATCCTGACAAAATCCTGAGGGTTTCTGCTCTGAGGCTTGTGCTCTGTCCTTATGCCACAAGAAGCTCTCTTTCTATACTAATAACCTTGCTTTATTGATACAAAAAGCAACTTTTATCACACTTAAGCAATCCACTAAACAGTCACATTTACTTACACATTAATTTTTGCAATGGTCCTCACTGCATGAGCAGAATTATGGGTCCATGAAGATTTTTAGCATGGCTTGCCTTGGAACTGGTTGGGAAGACAACTCTTCCAAGTGTTGTTAAACTACTAGTAATATTCACCCAGTCAAACACCGCATAGTCTTACTCTGAAAAGGAAACACGAGATGCAGGCTCCACACTGCAGCAAAGATGTAAAGGAGAAGAATGGCATTGTGATTGAGAAACTTGGCAGGGACTTTCCTCTACGTTATTTCCATAATAATTCTTCCTTACACACACCTTCTGTTTGCTTTGCATATTGTCAGAAGCCAAGGTGAGATATCATCTGAGTGGTTCTCACTTGGGAGCGTGGAAGAACAAGGAGGTGATGTGCATTCCCAATCCCAACAACTTTGAACACCAGCCAGACATCAAATCAGGTCTACTGAGAGAGCTTTATGATTATGGTGGGGCCTCAGGGCCTGCCATATTTTAAACAGGAACTGCAAAAGAATGTGGCAGACTACTCTGAAAGTGTCCTTTGAGGAAAAAACCCAAACAAATTCCACAATTAAAAAAGGTAGAAGAAAAGAAAGGTAAGATTCTCCAAATAACTTGCTGACTCTCTTATTAATCTACATTGAACTGAAAGTCTCAGAAGCAAAATTATGCCTTCTGTAAAGAAAAGCTGCAAAAGCCACATCTGAAAAACAGAACACTCTTGACAGAGATAAGCTGCAATGATTAATCCAGACATGACCTACACATTTATAGCTGCTGAATATTTAGAAATGCAAACAATGCATTTTAGGCAAAAATAAGAAAATCAGAGGAAATATTGACTGAACACTTGCAATACCCCTTCCAACAGCAGTATTCTTGGGCAGCAACTTCTCCTGTCATATCCTGTGTTATTCACACCATGACAGCAAAAGCCCTTGGTGTAACATAGCACCAAGGCCTCACAGTTGCTCTTAACAAATGTCCAGCATCTGATGCCTGCAGCTCATGCCTTCTTGTATAAGCACTGAGAAATCTTAAAGAAAATAACTTTTAGAATATTCATGTTATCCTCATCTGCTACCTCTGACTGACCCACTTGAAAAGCAGCACAGAGACAGACAGCATTAATGAAGACACTCAATAGAGAGAAATAGAATCTTATATATATTCCAGTATAAAAAACCTTGATGTGCTAAATTAACTGGGAACTATGATCTACTTATAACTATTTAGCCAAACAAATGTTATTTAAGAGCAGAGCATTACAATATATCTAGCAATCACCACTGGCCCATACATACAGACAAGGCTTCACTGCCATTACTTATGGAGGAATATGCTGCTCTGAATAGATGATTCAGCCAACAGGAAAAGGATTTTTAAACCAATGAACAAAACTCTGCAAATAAACCACTGCTTAATGCTAAATAGAAATCAAAGATGTTAGTGTAAACGGCCAAGTAGTTTCTTCATTTTAATCCCAGCTGGAACAGACTTCAGTCATATTTTCAGCAGAAAACACAGCAGATCAGCACTGTTTCTGTTGTTCAGCATGCTCCCAAGGTGAGCATTTGTGAATAGTTTTTCTCAGAAGTATGCACATTCAAAAAAGAAAACTAAACAGATACTAAATAAAATAAATCATACAGAAAAAACAGTAAAGCTGCTTGTGTCCCTGCATCTTGTGTGAAAAATTATATTTTATTAGATGGCAACTCCTTCCTAGCTTGACTCTTGGACATAAGGAAACCAAAGGTTGAACTGAAATGGTTTTCTGTGGATTGATCACTTAGAAGAAAGTTAGACATTTGGTATGGTGAACATGGGGAGGAGAAAGAATACAGGTGATTTGATTTTATGAAGCCTTATCTGTCTGAAATTATCATGGCTTCATCTGCACAGAGGAAGGTGACTATAGCAAGTACTACACTGCTGTCAAACAAGTGGTCTGTAACCCAGTTTAGGGAAGAGGGGGAAAAAATAGTAAAATAATCCTTCAGGAAAGACTGAAGTCATATGCTGAAAACAAAATTCTAACAATGCTTCCTCTCAGCACCCTATATACTTCCGATATACCAAAGAACCAAAGCCAGGCACACAACCGGGAGAGCCTCTTGTTGATTTAGGTACGGCTAGATACCCTCATAAAACCTGCTTTTTAGGCTGTGCTGTGTCTTCACCTCATGTTAGAGGATATGGGATATGTTCAGAACACAAATGGCCAAAGCCTGATTTTTCTCCAGTGCTTATGACTTACTGCACATGTGCATGTAAAAGAAGATAACCTGCTTAAAGACTTATAAAAATATTACAAGATCTCTTTGCTTTGGAATATATTACTTACTCTCTCCAAGTTTTTTCATGTTCTACATTCTGATAGAGAAGCCTTGAAATACAAAGTTGACAGCATTACTTCTAAGAGTAAAGAGGGAAGAAGATGGCAGAGAAGTTCCTGACAAGTCTTCCTCATTCCCTTTTCTCCAGACTTCCCACTTGCCTCCTCACTAAAATCAGAGCAGCTGTCCAGAAAATGACACTCCTTTACTAAATTCATCACACAAGCAAACATCTGAAGATTATCTGCAAATTGTGGTGACTAGCACTGAAAAGCCTATGCAGCATCAAAAATATTCCCTTTCACTTTACAGAATAACACCCCATTCATCTGTTTCCTTTCTAGTTCGCTATCTGCAACTACTATTTGCCTTCTTTCTCTTATCAGTTACTACTCATTTTTATGTACTCACATCAGGTACTACCTGTATTATCACAAACTCTGCCTTGACAGTTACTCCAGTCTTCTCTTTCACAAACACCAGCCAGTTCAACAGTGCAGTAACTGCTATGAAATGTGAGTGTACCATTCTCTAAATGTGACTAATCTACTATAGAAGTGGGCACAACTTTCAGCACTAAATTCACAGGAAAGAAAAGTAACTAATATTTTATGTCAAATTTCTGGTCATGATTAATTCACTACACTTTCAATGAAGGAGCCAATAACTGAAAAAGTTTCCAGTCTTTATTTCTTGGAAACCCTCCAAAGGTTTAAGCTTCTAATTTTTGCTAATTAATTCACTAGGAACCTGAACATATGGAGTTATAGCAAAAAAATATATTGCACCCACAAAATATAGCAAATAAATTCCATAAAAATAGGCCTGCATTTTAAAGAGGAAAAAAACAGGTGCTTCGCCTTTTTAATGACTAGTTCTTTACTTCTTAGGAGACGTTGCTGGGCGTTCTTACCCAACAACAGCCAGCTGCTCATACAGGTAAATAAACAGAATAAAAAAGGCTTGCATCAAGCCATAGAAGTTCAAAAGACAGGCTCAGTGACATGCCAACTGGAGAATGCTACAAAACCTGCTACTTCCCTAAAAATTATTGTAAGGACAGCAAATTGTAATATGTCACTGATTGTGACTTCATATCCAGTTTGGACACTGTCTTCTTGGCTTGCCCTCCAGGGTGGGCCTAAGCCATCAGAATGGACCAAGAAAAGGGATAAAGGAGAAACACTTCTCCTCTGCTCCAGCTGCCATGGACATGAGTGCACTAACAGGCCTTAATGGTTCTGACCAGTCTCACCTGAGGCCTCCTTCCATAGCCTATGGCTATTGGCCCAAGAGCTCAATTCAAGCTCTGGCTTGCACTCACCTCAAGTCCTGACCTGAATCACAGGTATGCTTGTCTCCAAGCCCTTTTTCTAGCCCTACCCTCTGGATGGACTTCACACCTACCTTGCCAGTAGCTTATCTCATGGATAGACCCCCACATACCGGAGTTTGGCTTTGGCTCCTTTTGCTCCTGGATAGACCATATAGCTGCTTCAATGCTTACCTTGTTCAAGACTGCTGATGGATCTTGTTACCAGCACCCTGTGTTCCTTGTTACATTCAGATGCTACTGGATTGAGCTGTTCCCAGTGTAAGCTCTGTCTGCACTGGGATTATTGTTGGATCCCAGCTTGCCTCCATTAGGATCTCACTCCTGCTGCCTCAAGGCCAAGGGAGAAGATGACCATGGATAGAAACTGGGCAGCCCCAGTCAGAGTGGTGGTGCTGGCTGACCCTGCAGAAGCATGCAACTGAGTGTGTAGCTATCACCTCTGCTCATCCCTGCTACATAGTGAATGTCTACAGAGCACAGCCTAAACCACTGTGATATGGCACTGCATCTAGCTTTATACTGGCCTAATGCTGCTCACACAGGTACAGCTTTGTGTTAGCCTGTCACACCCAAAGGAAACTGCCCTGCCATAGGCTTCCCAGCTGCCTATGAAAACTGGCCTGGAAGCTGTTAAATTACTGCCTGAACCCATCTTGCTTTATGCTTATGTCTCTGTTGGCAGAAGCTAATACTTGAGAGTCCTCAACTCACTCTGTTCTCCAAGTATAGTGGTCCTTTAAGATGAAAGGCAAAAACGGCTCTTTCTGATACATGACATACAATCCTATTTTAACAGCAAGTTGTATTTGCTGTAATTTATACTGTGATTTTGCAGCTCATTTGCTTCTAGTCCTGGATGGAGTTTTACTGATGGGTAGATAGAACAGTTCATCTGCCTTATTCATTATTTTGCTATATTTAAGTATGTCCCCATTTTATTAAGTTGTCTTTGGCTATGTACATGAGGCACGAACATTAGTTCCTCATTAACTTCCTTGCCCAACCAACAAACATGTCTTTATCCCTTTATTTTTTTGCCTCAACTTTTATGCTAATGGTTGTAGTACTGGTATCAAGAAGTATTAGGAATCCTGAAAGAACTGCTGTCATTTTAGAACTTACCTTACAAGATATGTTGCCTTACAAGACTACTTGTAAGATTGTTAAAAATGCAAGGAATTCATTGGAATCCTGCAGAGGAACAGAGGAAAAATAGTGAAGGAGCAACGACTGTTACTTATCATATTTCTCCAGAACCCACTGTTTCCAAGGAAATAATAGTTAAACTTAAAGATATTGAGACTAAAAATATTTTAACGTTCCTATTAGTATACTGTTTTGTCCTGTGCATACAATTTGTTTACCTATACATGAGGTATAACTAACATGTCTTCACAAACAAAGGATTTATACAGAAGCAGAAGAATTAAGATGCTTAAAAAGGAACATATTTTCTTAGTCTTAAATTTATAAAATTCTTTTAGGATGTGGAGCATGTAATTCCTCTAATTAGAGGAATTAATCTTCACAGCTTCTATTACTATGAGGTTTTCTACAGCTTGAAAGAAATGATTCAGAAATGGCTTTGTACAAACTGAAAAATCACAAAAGCAAACCATCACCAGAATTTTTAAGTTTTACACAGGCTTTTAACCAGATGACTAGCAGAACTCTATGAAAGAGCGTGTTTGAATTTCTGTTTGTATATATGAAATTTAAAGAGTTACTTCCTGCTCCAGCTGGCAAGTGACTCTTTTGTTTCAAATCAATTAAAACATTCTTTCAAAAGAACTTCATGTCTAAATGAAAACAGCTCCACTTCTGAACCCTGCTACTTGTATCAATACCTGTTTTTTTGAGGAAAAATAATGATTTTAAAAAATGGTTTGTAAGCACTGGCAATATAAAAGGTGAAATTAGGAAAGCCAAACGTCAAGCTAAAATAATTTTTTACCACTTTTCTAGCAAAAGCCTAAGTGTAACTTAATCTCGGTAATAAAAAAGCATTATGTTCACTTTCAGTTTTGATCCAAAGAAACTGAAGTTGCACGAACACAAAGAAAGTGTCTTTTTTAAAAAATAGTTTTAAACTAAAAGACAAAACTGTGAATGCATCACTCTTCCAAGGAAAGAAGCAATTAGAGGAACAGTGAAATAATTACACATACAGTGCAGAAAGATATCCATAGTGTAGTTATGTCAACAAGAGAAGGAAAAAATAGTAACAGCACATCCTTCTGTCCTCATCTTTTCCTGGAGAGCTTGTGTTTTCCCAGTGTGATTGTTCTCTCACTGAGCAATTTCAGGGACTTAAGTCTATCCTTCTCCCTGTATAGGGGAGATAACACCAGCTTGCGCAGATCCAACAGTGATTCAGTAGCAGCACAGTTCCTGCAAATTTTGTGAAAATGACTTACCTCAAATCAGTCCTTTCCATTAAAGCCTTACTCTAGAATCATAATTTAACTCATTGATAAGCATTTTTCTTTTCTTCTTTCCAGAACTGGAAGCATAACAGCTTGAAGAGAAGGCTCAGGATTCAGAGAAGACAAGAGCAACTGCCTATGCAGCAGTTTAATAACCAAGACTTCCTAGGTAAATTCTATCACACATTAACTGTATTATTTGAATTCACAGGGGGAACTTAAGTACTTGCTGTATTCTAAAAGCTTTTAGTTTTGAGTAACACATTTATAACTTAAAAATTTACAATGAACTTGAGAGACTCGGAAGGAACAGTGACAACGTGATTAAATGTTCAAGAAAGCAGAAGCTGCTCATCAGATATCACAGTAGTTACTACCATGAACCTGACACTGTCCTGGACTCAATGGAGTACATGCTAGGCATCTGCTGACAGAGAACTCGCAAGCTAACATAAAAGAAGAAACAACAGACAGCTCCAAGCTAGTTCTCAAGTTCATCTTCAAGGAGCTAAGGAAAATCCGCAGACCTACAGGCTAAGACCTCACCTCAGTCCTGGGAAAAATTAGGAAGCAAGTCCTTATGGCATTTTGAGGACAGGAGTATAATTAGGAAGGGGAAAGGGCAAACTCTGGGTCTGCCAAACCAACTGCCTTCTGTGATGAAATGGCAAGTTCTGTGGATGTTGACCACTGTAGTAACAAAGCTTTTGAGTCTCCTACAGTATCCTCGCAGACAAACTGAAGAGATATGGCTAGACAGGTGGACTACAAAGTGGTGGAAATGTCAGCTGGATTGTTGGTCTCACAGTGTAATGGTCAGTGCTCTAAACTTTAATTGATGAATTGTTATAAGCCATGTTCCTCAGTGGCTGAGAGTCGAGCCAATGCTGTTTAATACTTTCATCAGTGACTTGGATTATGGGACTGAACACACCCTCAAAAGTCTGCAGATGATACTGATTGGAGTCAGCGGTTGACACCTGAATGGCTGGACTGCCATTCTGAAGGATCTCAGCAAGCTGGAAGAATGAGCTGACAAACCTTTCATAGCTCAGCAAAATAAAACACATGTTCCTGTACTTGGAATAGAACAACATCATGGATCAGTGCAGAGGCAGAACTAACTGGTTAGGTAATAACTGCATAAAATTACCTAACATGAGTTAACAGCAGGCCCCTGCACAGTGAAGGCAAACCACATCATGGGCTGCATTACTAAATGCATGGCTAAGAGAAGTGATGGTCCTGTACTTAGCCCTTGCAAGGCTGCATCTTGAGTCCTTTGTCTAATACTGAACCCTCAGTGCTATGGAGACACTGACAAACTGAAGAGAGTCCCAAAATTTTGGGCTGGAGCATGTGACATATGAAGCAGAAACTGAGAGAAAAAAGCTTCAGCCTCAAGAAAAGGGAAAGAAAGGGTCTAATTTGTATTCTTCCACCTCCTCAAGGGGAGGATATAGAGGATACTGACTTTTTTCTCAGAGATGTACAGTAAAAAAAACTAAGGTGCATGGGACACAAACTTCGGCTAAAAAAATCCCACTAGATGAAGACAGAAAAATTCTTTACTATGTGTGGTAAAACACAGGTTGCCCAGAAATGTTGGACATACTGGAATCTCCAATTTTAGGAATTTTCAAAGCTTTACTGGACAAGCCTGTGAGAAAGTTGCTCTAACATAGAAATTAGTCTGCTTTGAAGAGGCTGGACTAGATGATCTCCAAAGGTCCCTTCGATATTATGGGTTGGTAGGAACAAACAGATATAAGCAATAAGATGAGAACTGGACTGTGGTCTAGCAAGTGACCCAGCAAACTAACATGCCTGACAATGTCTATCTCTCAACCTGGACTGTTTCTGTGATGCAAAGCAGAATGGGGAGCTTCCATAGTACTGCACTGAAAGGACCCATTTTAAAAAAATCTAGTAGGTGCTAAGAGAATAGAGTGGTATTATGAATGTTGAGCTGACTGGAGACAGAAGCAGTAGCGAGTGAGAGATGAGAGAAAAGAGGTGTGCTTAAGGGTTTTGACAGTGAAGGCAGGTGGTTTGTTTGAGGCAGCAGAGGTAAGAATATGTGTGTAAAAAGGTTGTGGTCAAAGGAACAACAGAGATGATGCAAAAGAAACAGGAGGCTGCCAGAGCGCAGATTCAAAACAAAGCCAATGCACATAGGCATGCATATGTACCTACCCTCTTCCTAACTCTGATAGTGACATGACCCATTCCCTTTAGTTCTCTAGTCCAGTTGTGAGCAATAGCAATAAGTTGAAGGTAGTTGTACATGCTTTAGGTGTATTTTTTCACTGTTGCAGAGAAAAGCAATGTTACACTCATTGTTTTGGTCATTAGCTGTTTGCTGCATTGGTTTATGTATCACCTAGCCTCCTCTTTAGCTGCACATTCTTTATCCATTTACAGCCTGTTTGTGTTGCAGTCTGAAAGTAAATTCTGACTTTGTAATTCCTAACAAAAGTATCTAAAACTCTGTTTGATTAATAATACTACTACTGATGTTAATTATGCATACTATAGAAAAAAAATCCACTCAACTTGTAGGCAAATTGGCTCTATTCCTCAGAGTTTTACTCAAAGTATTTAGATAACCAAACTGCTTAATGTTTTCTTTTGTTTGAAATCTTTCTCTTTTGGTTCTAAGACTTCATTCCACAAGGTGATTTTCCCTTTGAAATATATGGTTATATAACATAACTAATAAATCTGGATATATTTTTATTTTTAGAAATTTTACTATCAGAGGATGAATATTTAGTACTTACCTTTTAGAATTATATTGAGTCTACCAGAGAGTGACTGCCATTTCTGATTAAATATTTGCTTCTATGTCTTTAGGAATTAGATGAAACCATTTTTATAGTAAGAAGTATATATATTATAGAAGTAGTAAAAGAGCATCCACTTGAGTATCATATGAACTATCTTATTTTAGGTAAATGTCACTAATAAAGGCACAGTAGTTCCATGCTTGAAATTCAGACTTGGTCAAAATCTTTTGAGATGGGCAGGAGGACAGATGCAGAATTTTTGCTTTCAAAATCCTCACTTACTTGTGAAAGTTGAATTTGTATACATTTTAGAAGCTCTGTGACATTCAGGAAGAATGAGCAGTATCAGCTGCTCTGTGCTACATGACGCAATTTAACTTGACATATCTCAACAATTCATCACAAATCCAAGAGGCCATGTTTCTACTTAAGGGTAACAACTGCCTCAGGCTATACTACATGTTGTTCTGGCAGGACAGCCAGTATCCTGCAAGTACTGCAAAATCTTAAATAACATTTACACTGCTCCAGCTAATGCAATTCTGCTGCTCATTTTAACAGTAAAAATTATCTGCTTAACCTACTATATTGCAACAAGTAAATCCTTGTGGTTCTGTTTATCAAAGCATGTATGATAAAACACATGCAAATACGCTACTACAACTAAAATGTACTTGCTCTGGAAATAAATTTATCTTAAAGAACTTCTTTACATAATTAACTCTAGTAAAATTTGCTTTTAAGATAGAAACCTAAGGAAAGTTTACCTACTTTGTCTGAAGTAGTTTTGTCCCAAGTAACTCTCATTTCTGATGACTCAGCTGGACAACATCACTGTTGACAAAACTTCTGTCATCTTCCTTCTTTGGATGATTTTTTATTAAATGATTTTAAAGTGAAAGCTGTTTGTTCTTGTATGTATCTTATGATGCATGTTGGTTTTGCATCTTACAATGCAAATAGTGAGTATCTATGGACTCTCAAAAGCATCCCAGACTGCTTAATGGAATAACGTTGACCTATGAATTTTCTGGTATAAGCAGTGAGGGGAGGAACAGGTGAAAATTTTCTATATATATGAAGTTGAACCGTAGATGTAATGGCACTTAGTCGCTTCAGGGGTTTTAGTAATAAAGGTGCCATTATCTTTTGTGGCAGTGACAAACTGGGCTGGTGACCAGGGAGAAGATTGAGTAGGAGAGCTGGGACATGTGAGTGATTTCCAAATGGGTGAGAGGAGCTGGATGGACCTGATAGAAATCTGAGGGCTAGGAGGGGCCAGAAAAAGACAAGGAAGTCAGTAGATTTTAGGGTGCAATGGAAAAGCTTTGCAGTATTTCAGAAGCATCTGGCTGTTGAAGGGAAACTTGGAAGATCATGAGTAATTCTGAAGTGGAAAGAGACATCAGGAAAGGTAAATCAAATAATGAGTTATGGTGAGGAGCTTCATGGTTAAACCCACACAGGAAGAGAATCTCTCTTATATCTTCTTCCACCATCTTTTTGTCCTGTGGTCACTTCAAATCCCATTAACTACAGAACTGCCATCTTGACTTCCCATTTTCTTTTTAGATCCCCTCTCTCGCTTTCCCAAGCAAAGACTAGAAGACCAGGAAGAGTATATCAATTTAGGCTGAAGCCTATGGCTGTTACCAGGTGACATGCTAGACTGGGCATCTGCACTTGGTCTTAACAAAGAATACTACAGAGAGAAAAGCTTAGGCTAAGCTACAGTCCTTGGGAAGTACCAGAAGTATAAGCAAAATTATATTTTGGCTTACTATAACGACAAAGGGGGACAGCTTTTGGGAGATGACTTTGTTACATTTATTTTTCTAAGTCTTGTTAATTTGCTTTGCTATTTTTAGTATTTTTTTCTAATATTAACTCTCATATTGATGCAATTTTAGAAACAAATGTCAAGTACAAAGAGCAAATACGAGACATTGAGCAGTTTGCTGAGAGATTGTTTTGTTTTTTTTTTTTAAAGGAAGCATTCATATTGTCCCATTTGGAATCTCAATAAACCTACAAAATAGGTAGGGTTAAAAGCCCAGTGATTCTCAGTTGCTGTTTATACCACAGAAAATTGAAAGGGATTGTCATAGAGACTTCAAGCAGGTAGCGTGTACCCTAAATCTACAGATGGCATGTCATTAGGACTGCATGCCATTAGCAGCAACAACCTTCAGCTAACAGACAGAATAGCATTGATAGGAACTTTGCATGTTATCCCCCAACGTGCAACAAGTCTGGTGGAGTTCAAACAGGAAGAGTGGACCACACTTTCAGCAGAGCAAATGCCTATTACCCACAGCCTCCACCTCTGCCTGTCAGGGCCTAAGCTTACTGCTGCAAATACAATGGTATTTTTACAGAATTTTTAAGGAATTCCAGTAATCAATATAAGCAGTTCTGCATAAACAGGCATGACTATCATGTTCATACCACCAATTAGCAGCTGCTGCTACAAACTTTCAACAATAGATTTCTATTCTTGTTCAACTACTTCTCGTTCTGTCAACTGTAAGTTTTCTATGACAATGACTTATAGGATGGTTCACCACAGGAAAGGCTGATCATCAAGTTTAAGTAAGCTTATGTCGTGTAGCACAAAGTTTAAAGAAAGCTGGAAAAAATTTACATCAAATTACAGTAGCCTGGCCTAGTGTCTCTCTGCAGAGGGCTCATGCATGTTCAGTAGGATAAGACTTGTTTCAAATGAGGTTCTGCCAAGACTCAAGAAAATGCATAGGCATCTGCCTCTATAACACAATAAGAAAGCTAAGCCATAATAAGCTACTTTAATGGTTACTCTTTACACCAGTCCTAATTTCTGCTGAGCAATCACTGGTAACTTTTGTAAATGACCCGAGACATACACATTGATACTATGTCATCATAATTCCCATTACCTTCTGTTTGAACACTGAGTTATTTTGATACCAATGTTAACTTGGATACAGTTGGAATATGTAACTGTTGCATAAATGTTCAGGATAATACACACACAAACACGCTAAAATGACCTTGAAAAACTGCAGCTTTGGAAAGCACTCTTTGAGACTAAATAAAAATGAATACAGGGTAATACATTTGAAGGAGAAGAGAAATCGTCTTAGGTAACAAGTGACTTAAATACAGAAATTTACTATTTGCCTAAGTACCTTCTGATGTAATGAATGCAAAATGTCAGAATCTTTTATTTCTCCCACGTCCAAGAACTTGGAATTACAGACTAGAGCGATCAAGCCCTCAGGTGAGCTGGTACTTGCCGTAGCCTCTGAACTAATCTCATCCCCACATTTTCACGGAGAAGTGAGAAAGCCAGCTGTGTTCCTCAGCACCTTAACTGCCACTTTTGACACAGCAACAGTAAGAAGAAAGGGAAGATCCACAGGAGTTCACCTACTGTTTAGACAGATATAAACCTTCATTTTACAAGATTTTGGCATGATTACAGAAGAAACAAAACTTGAAAGCATATTACTGATAGGCTTCTTCAAAATCAGCTTTCTAAAGATGTAAGGTAAAGTTATACAAGACAAAAGTATCTTGTAAGACCATTGTTCTATAAACAATATTATAGGGTAAACTTGGTTTCTCTCACCAACAGTCCAAGAAACTGAACAAAAGCCTTTGCAGGATATTCCTGCTCCCTAGAAATTACAATTTGAGCATAAAACACATAATACAGGAGTATAACTTGTATACACTTGCATATCTCAAATTATAGTCTAAATATTTATGAAGAAAAAAGATTAAGGTATTTCCTAGAATTTTGAAGGGAATAATCAAAATACATCTTCCAATAATGCAGTTCCCCACTATACTTCGAAGTCAAGACTAGGATTTCCACTCTCTCTTTTCAACAGATTTTAATTTTACCTTCAAGTAAGTTATTCGAAGGAGAACAATTGGCCCACTGTTATACAGGAGAGCTGAATTAGTCACCAACAATGCTGAAAAGGCAGAGGTTCTCACCACTTTCTTCATCTCTGTGCTTACTAGCCCTTGGGAACAAAAAATCCAGGTTGATGAAAACACAGACCCACGATCAGTGCAGGAAGAGTTGGTATGTGTTTAAGAGCTTGAGCCCTGGAGATCAATGGGCCCAGATGTTATCCACCCAAGGGTGTTAAGAGAGCTGGCTGATGTCACTGCAGGGCCTCTCTCCATAATCTTTGAGAAGTTGTGGAGATTGGGGGTCATCCCAGAAGACTGGAAGAAGGCTAATGTCACCCCCATCTAACAGAAGGACTTAAAAGAGGATCTAAGAAATTATAGGCCCATCAGTCTTACTTCAATCCCTGGGAAAGTTATGGAACAAATCTTCCTGGGAGCTATCATGAGTCAAACAAAGCATGTGATTGGGAAATGCCAGCATGGATTCACCAAGGGC
>VYZX01015722.1:0-21960 GCA_013401335.1 Brachypteracias leptosomus
TGAGCCTTAAACGGAGACAGGATAGAAATACATACAAACATATACATATATGTGGTTTAGTAATTTTAAAAAAAATATAACAACAAAGAATGTAAAGGGCCAAGGTTAAAGATACAAGCACTTAGTAAAAAGTCAAAGACTTATTTTAATCAATGCAGAATTGTCATTAGCAATTGAGTAGTCTAATTATTTACTAATATATGGTGTCGATTTTTACTTAAACTATTTGTCAATAAAAAAAATCATTATAAAAGAATTAGTAGTGTTCAGATAAAAATCTTTGAAACAATAAAAAAGATACTGAAATTACTGTGTGGTATTCGCACGGTTTCAGAAGTAGGTGAAGTTAGTGACGCTGAAAAATAAGGACTATTAAAAATGTTTAGTTTTTAAAAAATTTTAATAATTTTTTATCATTTCTATCATTTTACTTTTTTTTTTTCTTATTTCTGCTGAGTTTTGATAAAGTAAAATCATAGAATCACAGAATGGTAGGGTTTGGAAGGGATCTCTGGAAATCATCTAGTCCATTCCCCCTGCCAAAGCAGGTTCACCTAGGGTGGGTTACATGGGAATTTTGAAAGTCTCCAGAGAAGGAGACTTCACAACCTCTCTGGGCAGCCTGTTCCAGTGCTCCGTCACTCTCACGGTAGAGATTTTTCCTGATGTTGAGGTGGAACTTCCTGTGTTCTAGTTAGTGCCCATTGCCACTTGTCCTATCACTGGACACCACTGAAAAGAGTCTGGTCCCATCCTCTTGACACCCACCCTTCAGATATTTATAGAAAATTATCAGATACCCTCTCAGCCTTTTCTTCTCCAGGCTAAACAGCCCCAGAGCTCTCAGCCTTTCCTTGTAAGAGAGATGTTCCAGTCCCTTTATCATCCTTGTAGCCCTCTGTAGGACTCTCTCCAATAGATGCTCGTCTCTCTTGAACTGGGGAGTCTAGAACTGGACACAAAATATCTGCTTTGTTCTCTGAGATATTCTTTGTAAGGAATAGAACTTCAGCATCCATTCAGGTTTGTATTAGAACTTGTTTTTGGAGACTAATGAATTTATTTCCATTTCACTATGGTCTTGCAAACAGAAATGACAGATAACACATTACACAAATGTCAACGTTGAGTTCAAAGCAAAATATGCTCCTTGCAAAGTTTCTATATGGAATAATGCAAAAGGGGACCTATGTGTGGTAGGATGGCAAGTAAAAATTTCTGGTGAAGGTTCACTAACAGCAGCTCTTTGTCTGACTGAAATTATCAAATATGGATACTGTATATAAGCAGTAGACTCTGTTGAATCCAGGCATCTTCAAACGTTTGATCTAACAAAAATTATTACTTCATACTGATACCTATTGTATTTCTTCTGAAGTCCAGTGCTCTCCCTTTACTAAAACACAGTATGGTGACTTAATGACAGTGCCAATCACAGTGAAACAGAAGATCTTGAGGGGTGGCTAGTTTGTCCTCAGGACACCTTCCCTTTGGACCACAGGGTGTTGAAATGTCCCATTTTTAGGAAAAAAATGTTTATGATATGAATCACCTACTTTTGAGTCAGTATTTAAAATTATTTGAAGAGCAGCTTCTTGGTTAAAAACCAGGAATTTTAAGTGTGCTCCCTAGACAGTCTTTCCACTATGCTTATAAATGACTTATCCATTACTCGTGTTTTGACAGCAGATCTTTTTCCTATAAAAGTACAAAGGAAAAAGATGGATAAAAATCAAATATTTAATTTTGAACACAAAATGGAAAGCAGCAAGAAAGCACAAAACTTAAAAGAGATGGTAGTATTATATGGTAGAAAATTAACATGTAATACTCATTGATAAGGGAATGAAAATATCCCAACGACACAAAATAAGGAAATTTTTCAATCTAAATGCATTGCTTTCTAAGGCATTCTAAATTCTCCAAAATCATATGGAATTATTTATTGGTGTAAACATCACACTACTTTTTTTTCCTGTGATTCAATTACACTGCTTCGTTAGTCTAATTATCTCACTTTTTTTGCAAAAATAATTTGCTAACGAGGCCATCCTCTGCACAGTGGTTGAAATGAGGATGTTATTGCTATTCATTCTTACCATAGGATGTGGACCATAGCAAGACAGGAAAGGATTTAAAGTAGGTCCTCTGAAACATCCTAGCACCTTCACTGAGGAATATGGGTATTTCTGGTTTGCAGAGCCTAGGATTTGGCACTCCTTTTTCCACTTGTATCTTGTCAGAGATGCTAGTCCACAGGTCTGAAATGGTGTATAGCTCTTGGAGAGTGTAATTGAAGGTCCTAGTTTGGGTATGTCATTTTGTGGACAATAGGGGCCAAGCTGGCACAGTGGCTGGGTATCTGAATGTTGATGCATGCGAGGTGGCAAGCCAGCAGACTAGGGGAGGATATAGCTAGGCTGTTCCTGTGCATCTCAAACTGGCAATGGAGCAGGGAGGTGGCTGTCATCTCTGGCCAAGAAATGTCAGAGCCAGAGCTCTTCTCCTCAGCTCTTTGTAGAAACAGAGGTGCAAAATTGCCCAGGCTCCTCTCTGTATCTCTCCAGCTAATTATGAATTCACACCAGATCAGAAAGGGAGTAGAACTTTGTTCTCAAATACTGAAGTTCCAGAAAAGTCAGAGTGGAAGTGAAATTGAGGATAAATCTCAAGCATGGACCAAGCTCTTCATAAAGGGTGTTTTACTCTTAAGTCACAAAGCTGAAGAATTTATTTCTCTGCCCAAAACACCACTCAGTACTGGTGTAAGAAATCAATGACTTCTGTTACAGACTCTAAGGCAGCCAATGGACATAGTTCAGTGCTTCCCTCATCGGTACTACCAGAGTACCTAAGCACTCACCCAGGGGCTGTGCACTTTCTTCGCATCCCCTCAGACCTCATGAAGCACAAAAGAATAGAGAGCACAGAGTTCACAGAAGGAAAAAATTCCAGTGAAACCATCTTAGCTAACAATACAATAAAAACAAATTAGCGAAAATGTTTCCTTTGTAAGCATTCAGAATAAAGATGGCCTTCACGTTTTTGAGACTTTTACTGACCAATATTTAAATAAAATGTATTTACTGACTGTAAGAAATAGTCTGAAGTTAATTTCTAGTTGGTTGAAAAGAAACAGTAATTTTTGAAGATAAATAACAAGAGGCTTGAAGTAGCAGATGAGGATAATGAACTGATGCAGGGAGGCACTGCTTCTGTTAAGACAATTGTTATCTTTATAACAGCACCACACAGCCCTGCACTTTCTTATAATTAGCTGCTTTTTCTGAGGTAAAACTGGGCTTACTGACTTCCCCCCCGACACACACTTTAAATGGGTTCTGTGGTAATAAGGATGGTGGTTTTCATGCTACTCTGAGCATGCACTGCTTTGCCTAGTGAGTATTTGACCTTAAGTCATTTCGCACTTGGTGCAGTTAGAGAAGCTGGGGGGGAAGTGTCAGGAGTTTTACTTCTGTGATTCTGAATTTTACACTTCTCTTTTTTTGTGAGTTACCTCTTCAGAAGTATTATGATCACTGTGCCAGACTGGGTTTGCTGCTTCTTAGCTGTAAGATTGATAGGGGGTGATTTATCATGTGAATCATTAATAAAATTGGTTAGGAATTTGAGATTTGTAGGATATCTGTTGGGACCAAAGAGGAAAATCTGTGCACACACAGAAACAACATATCTTAAACATAGCTGCCTTCTTGGCCTTTACAGAATTTGCCGATATGGATACTTGTCAAAAATGGGAAGTAGTTGTCATTTGGATTAGCTATTTTCACAGTTTCTATTGCATGTATGTTTGCATGGTACTTGCCAATAGAGCTGTTTATCTCTGACAGTTTTGAAGAGCTCCTGAAAGACACTCTGAATAGTGTCAAAACTAGTTGTTAGATAAGGTTTGTGGTATTTAGGGTTTTAATCTTTCTTGTGCTAGATGAGAAAATATATGTGTTACGTTTTTTAAAAAAAATCCTGCCGATACTGCTATTTTAATTGGTAAATTCTTCTGCACTACATTCTTCTTCTGTCATAGAGGATGCTTTTTTATCCTGCTACAACTTATACTTATTTAGTAATATAATATTTTGAAAAATTCATTTTAGAATGTTGATGTGTGGACCAGAATTACATAGATATTTTTTCCTCATATTTTACTGGACATGGAAGTACTTTCAAGAACAGACCTTGTTCACCTGCCTGGACTTTGATTCAAGAAATTTCTCGAAAATGGACTCCTTCACCCGTGCCATCTGCCACTATTTATTTTCCTACCACCTTCACCTGACACCTACGCCTGGCATAGCTGCACCACGCACCTACACAAATTCTTACCTGTTTTTTTGGTTGGTCCTCCCCTACTCCTTTAAATGCTGTCCAGAATCTAAACTACATTTCAGTTTGCTTGTTACAGAAATTTGGCTTGACCTGGTGCAGATTC
The DNA here is from genome assembly GCA_013401335.1 of Brachypteracias leptosomus. NCBI lineage: Eukaryota > Metazoa > Chordata > Aves > Coraciiformes > Brachypteraciidae > Brachypteracias > Brachypteracias leptosomus. The sequence continues at coordinate 4,451 of VYZX01015722.1, forward strand.
AATGACAGCACACTCATAATAGATATCTTCTGGAGACCATACTAGGAAAGGAGCTTGGCAACAAGGTCTCCACTAAGGGAGAAACTTCTGGGTGTCCCTGCAGTATCTTCCCAAGGGATATTGGATATGAAATGTAGCTTCAGAGGGAAACTTACACCCTTGAAAGGACAAAGGTCCTGTGGAAAGCTATGCAGGTGCAATGCATTGCATGCTGCTCTGCCACTCTACAGTGCCTTTCCTAACAAGGAGCCACTGTGAGCAAAGAGTTTGTGGCTGTGGAAGATGTTCATCACTGAAAGTGTTACTAGTTGTGCATTGAGTATGAGGAGAACAAAAATAACACAGAGAACCCTGATGTTTTGATGTAGAACTTACCTTTTTTGTTCAGTGGTGATTCTAATAAAAGTGATTATCATAATCCTGCTCTGTTTTAGTAGATTAGGACTTTTTCTGGACAGATGTGAAGTAAAAAGTGTCTGTTGGAGAACCATAAATTGGAAAGAGAGGGGTGGTCAGCACAGACAGAGAAGGACACAAGCTGGGTTGATGCATTGGTAGCAATTGCTCTGTGAAAAGGATTAGACCACCCAGCCAGGGTTAAGAGTAGATTCTTGTACTCATTGAAGAGAGCACTTGGAGGTGTATGTAGGGAGCAAGATTTCATCCACAGTGATAAAATCTGATGTAGCAGATGAAAGAAAGCCATTGAAGTGATTTGAAGAGGGACTTGAGATTTTTAAGACAACTGAAAAGGTACTTAGCTTGGTTTAAGCAAATAGGATAAAATAAGGATACTTTTTTTTCAGAGTAGTCTCATCTTCCTTTGGTTGGGACAAAAAGTATTAAATTATTTTTGGCAATGAGAAACTGTACTTGTACTTTTCCTGATAGACTCCAGACTAAGGAAAGCCTTTCAAAGTTTGTCAGTTGTCTTACATAGTTTAATCTCGCTATGTTCAAAGAACTTCCAATAACATGAGAAGCTGGCTGGTGTTTGCTAACTACACCTTAACTTTATTCAGAACCAGAAAGTTAATCTTAGAATTCTTTTTTCAACCACTGTGTGGAGCTGTCACAAAATTCCAGTTTAAATTTCTTAATTTTGTCTACTAAATTATACATTAAAATTATATGTTAAAATATTTAAAGATGTTTTTACATTGATGTTCCCGTCTTCTGAAGGATGGGTTTAAGAATATTTGTATATTTGTTTCCCTGCACACAAAAGTCCTAATTAAATGCCAGAACAGCAGACAATTCCAGATGTGCCTGTGTTGGACTCTGAATCACCAGTTTTTCCTTTATTTCCTCCATACAGCTTGTTCAGTTCAAGTTCCCTTACTTATCCAGCTGTAGACAAGCTAATCACTTCTGCTTTCTACTTCCAATTATAGTTTATGACACTGTGATATATATATCTCAAAATAAGGACAGAAAAGTGTAAAACACCCATAGACCATGCAGGAATAATGACTTTTGTGTGGGTCTGCTTTTATACCTCTACACTTCACTAAACTGGATTCTTGCAATGGTCTGCTCAATGCTAGTGGACAAAACAGCTCTTGGAGCTACCAGCTGCATTATGTATTTCTTTCTGTTGTTTGCAAGAACAGCCAAGAGACCATTGGAACAGCACTACCAGCCTAAAGCTTGCACTGTGATATCTGGAAGTGTTTTTGGGATCTTGGATCAGAGCACATGTTTCAACCATGCACCAGGGCATGTGCAAGCATGTCTCATCCTTACCATGCTCAGGTAGCCAAAGGGAAAAGCTGAACGTATGGGCCAGGTGGATGCAGTGGTCAGGTTTTCAGTCTTGAAGATCTGAATTAGGAATCTGTGTAGCAGCGATCTGCTGTCTGCTCCCTTTCCCCAGGGCAGGCATGATGGGCCGGGCCATGCCATGCAGCAGGGAATTCCTCTCTTGGGGAAAAACTCTGCTTTTCTCCTGAGTGGCTACACCTCAGCCATTCACCATCCTGCCTGAATGCAGTCCACAGTGGGAGAAAGCACTGACTCAGGAAACTGGAGGAGTAGTGGTAAATGGAAAGATCACTTGAGAAAATAGAGGTCAGTATCTTCTGTAAAGTATCCTTAACAACAGATTCACTTAAGAAAATATTTCATAAAATATTTTTCACAAATAAAAACTTAATATCTTCTGTCCATCTTCATCTGGATTTGTTGCTACACTAAAATTTTGACACAAAACCTCCTATATGAAAGTACAATCACAGACAGAAGTTGGATGAAAAGCAACAGGCAGGATATTCATTAACAATTAAACTCCAAAGATGTAAAAAATCTGGAAGATTTCAAATTGCATAAAACCTTTGGGCTGGATCCCACATTTGCAGTCCTGTTCCTTTGTTGATTAGGATGGTGGCCTTATATATAAAAAGAAAGACTTGCAGTACACCTGCAGGTTTGTAATAATTATAGTAAAACACATGTTCTTATTTTTAATATTGTACACAAGGATATTTATGAGTTTCTTGCCATTCAGTTGCTGGACTTAGTCCTTTGAATAAATTGCTTTTTGTTCCTTGTCTTATGCTTAATTTTCAGCAGTAGGATTTAGCTTTGAGTTTAAACCACTCCTTTTCCCATCTGTTACTCGGTTTAATTTTCAAGTTTTGGCATTCTTAGGCTAGGCCAAGGCTGCTATGGGTTATACATGAATTAACAAGAGCAAACAGGAAGCAGTTCTTCAGCACCTGAATTAAGTATCTAAGAAATGTTCATATCTTTAATTAAATGTTGTTTCTGTATCAGCCATACATGATTTGTTTCCACGTAGTTATTAATCAGAAAAGCTGGTTTATACTAACCTTGGACTCTAAGAATGAAATAAATTTTTTAAACTGAAAGTGCTGAAAATATGTCCATCCTGAAGGAAATACTGTGTTGATCCTTAGTTCTGCTTATAGCACAGACTTGATTGGATTACATAATTGTATTATCTCATGCTGATGAATAATAATAAATAAGCAATTTATTCTTTTTGGCCGACTCATTTTTTTACGTAGCCATTTCCATTGAGCTCATTTGTTCAATACTTCCCCATGGAAGGGGAGGATTCAAAGTGTCACAGAAATATTGTTGGCATCATTATACCTCTTGCTCCTCTGAAAAGAAAGTGCATTTATGAGGAATATAACAGTATAGTTATCTTGAAGTACAGTGGAATATGGGAATTAGTTTTAATGAATGTGGACAATTCAGTTTTAGTTTTAATTGTTTCCAGGCAAGTGAAAGCAGCAAATTTTCTTTCTGTACAACCAACAGTTTACTGGAAATAAAGCACATCCCTTTAACTTCTGCTGTTAATTTTTTTACTGGATGTGGGAAGAACTTGTTATCTTCTGCTTGGATTGTGTGGTGTACCCAAGATATGAATAATGAAGTACAAAATAATGAGATTCTGCTGTATGTAAAAGCACTGCAGTGTCTTGTGGAATAGAAAAAAAGTGTATGTGTGTGCTCATGGCAGGAATCTGGGCAGTTTCTTCTAGTTATTTTTCTTTCCAGATGCCTTTTTTAAAGTTCCTCTCAGGTAAGGCACTGGGACAAGGATTCACAAGAACTTCTAAAATGTGGTCTCAAAACAGTCAAACAGTAAAATGGAGGATTCTCTAAGAGAAGGTGAATTTTGGTGAGTAGCTGTCAGCACAAGAATTGATTTCTAGCCCATGTTATGTGGTCTCACTGGAATGAATAGTTTTCTACTTTGTAATCACAACCACCGTGTCTGATCAGTATTGATGGCACTGGGTAAGCACCTCTACAAAGTTTCATTATTCAGACCCTTGTCATGTGTAAGTTTGGCAATCTTAAGATCTATCATGTGAAACAAAGTGAAAAGGTGGAGAAAGATGACAAGTGAATACGTACAATTTAATTCTAAAGCGAAACAGAGAGTGTTACCTTTTAAGGGAGATAATAAAACAATGAAGGACAGAATCAAAGAGTTAATAGTAGTATTATCTGGGGCTTGATCAGACAAGAAAAGACCAGCAGGTAAGTTGGATGCCAACTATTTGAATATCTCGGCTTTTATAAGTTCAAGTGGTAATCCTAATTAAGTATACATTTTCACATCTAAATGCCTAATAATTTTAATGTCTCGGTGAATAGAAGATCATCCCTTTCTCTTAGTAATAAAATTGATGCATCATTTACACAAGGAAATAGAATAATTAACTGCATGATTATATCTCTTTTATCACTACATAAATTGTATCAGGTATGCTGAAAACTCCTTAATAGAGTGGAACAAAGTCTTCCTTTGAATTATTTTTAGTCAGCTTGTTAAGCGTACAATTGCTAGAGATAAAGATGGTACAGATGAAATCTGAAACACCTAGAAATTAACAGGCTCTCAAAAGACACTCTTGCAACTGCCAGAGATGCAACAAAGTAAAGAAGGTGAAGATAACAAAAGTAAGTTTTCTCTTCTATTTCCTTGCAAGCTCAGTGTTGAGTGTAGCTCAGCTGAATTTGGGAAATTGACCCAGCCAGTTTGTTCATTTTTAAAATCATTTAAATATCATATGATATTTAAAAATAAAGTTGGTTTTACTTATAGAGGTATGGAGAAATCCACAAGCATTTAGAAATTAAAATAAGATTGTGTCAGACTGAAATACATGGTAAATTCCTTATCACAAATTTCAAGGAAAGCAGCACTGACTTTCTGCAGTAGTTTACATCTCTATAGCATAGTCCCTTTTTCCTATGATGTTCTAACACTGCATGAGAATAAGTTAGATGACTGTCAATACTCAAGGTCAGCATGGGATTCAAACATGAATCTACAGCATCTATAGGTGGGAAACCATTGCAGCTATGTTTGGTTTGAAAATTTAGTACTACTTTTGATATTTTCACATCATGTGTTTTCCTCTGCTGAGGCACAGTGAGATAAATTAATTATTCATTTACCAACCAGAAAGACTCAAGGATACTTTCCTTGTAATGATGCTGGAAAAAAGAAAGCTGTACTTTCTAAAATTAGAGATATCAGTTGTATTTGCTTGTGAAAATTGGAGTTTGATGTTTTTCATCAGAGAATACTTTGAGTGGTTGAAAAAGTGTGAAGCGGTCACATTTTAATTTTATATAGAAAATGAAGACATACATTCTTTTTCTTACACATTTATAAAATAACTGAACAAAACTGTTTATGCTTTACTCCCAACCTGTGGCAATTCTGTTGAACCTGGAGCACTTTTCTTTTTCACTTGTTCCAAGTCTACAGAAAAATGAGGTTTCATAATTTGAAATGTTACTACAGGCTGAAATGTACAGTGGTACAATTGACATTATAATAAGAAAGGGAAGTTTCATTCAGTTTTCTGGAAGTCAAATACCCTAGACCTTATCTCAGACTTTGCTATTACAGATCAGAGAACTCTGCTGAGACAAAATTCTTGGCTGTAATTTAGTTTAAGGTTTGTGATCTATATGAATGAATTCAAATAATTTCCTCTGAAATATGCTTGTTCATAACATGCCAAATACTAAGTTATATTTATCAGTTTGGTGGTTCTGTATCTAGGTTACAGTTTCCATGAAACAAGCAAGACATAATTAAGAACCCACCACACAGAAAAATTTGGTCCTGTGACAAGTCTCCCTTACACTGTTGTGTGGGCTAAATATTGATGGGTTTACCTTCTTTTGTACCTTACTGGCATCTCTTAAGAGGGTCCTGAGAAATAATATAACTAATTTGAAAGGAGAAGGAGATCTGCAACTTTCTTCTGCTTTGAAGGAAAGCATTATTTCAATGTTAGGCACATTTTTATATATAATAATATATATTTGGGTAGCAAAGGAGATCAGGCTAAGACTAGAGACCTGACTGTGTTAGTCACAGAATAAAACCTAAAGAAAAGGATGTGTGTGTCTATGTGTCCTATCCCCAGCAGATTACACTTGAGATCTACAACAGCAGACAATGCATAATGGAGGAGAAAAAAATATAAAGGAAAAAATGATATGAGAAAATAAGTTATCAGATCAGCCATCCTGATAGCCACCAGCATGCTAGTAGAGCAACTATTGCTAATTGCTTTGTTGGGATCTAGACAGAGAAAAGTTTTAAACAGGTAGATAAAGTGGAAGAATGGCATAGCTTTGTTCGTGTTCACGGGGAGCGCCTTCCCAAAGTGAGAAGCAGCTTGGGGAAAGGTGTGAAAATGCTTTTATCAAAATGTAACAGGAGATGTTGGAGATGGTGATTGTGTCAGGAGCTGGTCAGAGGTAGCAGCTGGCACCCCAGCACTAAATGAAGACTGTGAGGTTGGATGGGAACAAGATCTGAAAGGTTTTGTGAGGGTAAAGGAGATTATATTTGAAATAATCCATGGAGAAATTTAGACACAGTGTTAAAGGGCTGGAGTGAGACTCCAGGGAACTGAGTATAAGACCATGTTCTTACCTCACCTGTTGAGCTGTGCAGTGTTGGACTGAGAGGGTGACAGAGAAAGTCACAGAACTTTTAGGAACCAAGAAAATCAGTGTGTTTGGCAGTTCCCTTTTGCTGGGTGCAACTTACATGACAAAGTAAGCCATGCCTGGAGAATTCTTTTTAGAAAAGCCCTAAATATAACAGTGAGGCAATATATCTCCAGCATCAGGCTCAAGAAACCATGCATGAGCTTCACTATAGATGGAGCCCTCATTGAGGAGCCATTTTGGCCTCGTTAACAGTGGCCCGTACTTTCTGCTGGAAGACAAGATTCTCTGCATGTGTACAGCTGTACTCCTATATATCTAAATGATTGTACTTCACAAGCTCTGTCCATTGATGGGAGAAGCATTTAACTTATTGCCTGTGTAGACAAGCTGATAGAAACTAGTTTATATCTCTGCCATCAGAGGAAACCTGAGTGCAAGTGCTAGGTAGGGTCTGGGATACAGTTTATTCTATCTGACAATTCACAGGCTAGGCACAGTGCTGGAGTCCCCACAGAGATAGTTATATCTTAAGCCCTCAAAATTTGTACTTTTTAGCTGCATAGGTATGTCATGTTGTGAACAAGATGGTGACTATCCTACTAACTCTCTGTTATGCTGAGCACCAGATGATCTCTTTGCCCTTAGCTGAATGGTAGCACTTTATAAATGCCTCTTCTCCCAGAAGTGCATGCTTTCTGCCCATTCCAAGCCCAGCACTTTGTAAATGGCTGCTGGAAAAAACCCTCTTTCCAATATTGCACAAATAGCTACATGTCAGCCATTTATTCTTATTTTGCACCACTGCTCTCCCTAGCAACTGTGTGTGCTATGTAAGGCCAGAGATTTATGGTCATGATGTAGAGTCATTTGGTAATTTTTTTCTTCCTTCTTGTTAGAATAGTAGGCTTTCTTTTCAAGGTGCACAATGGTAATTCTATTTTCCTTCTTTTAATACTGTTTTTTTTTTAGGCTATGGGATGCATTTGCTGACTTATTAATTCAACCATTTTTTTCAGAGGAACACATTTTCCTTCCCTTTGGCAAGATAATGGAGGATCAAATGGGAGTAATTGAACTTTAATGAAGGCATAGCTCAAATATTAAAACAGATTATTACAAATTATTAATAATATAGAAAATTATTGTACCAATATAAAAGATCCAATAAAATGTGCCCAATTTATTACATGAACATTCATTCTAATCTTATTAATCATAGAAATATAGAAATCTTACAAATAACATCTAAATATGAACACAGCATCCTGACATGATTTTCTTACAATACCAGTTCATATATGGCTTGTTACACTATTAATCCTTATGTGTGCTTACTCTCCATACTTAATAAATATAACATTAACTGTTCTTCTTCAGAAGTTATCTTTCATAAGCAGGTCAATTATCTTCCTTATTTTTAATTTTGTCAGAAAGACAACTTTTATATGGTTATATGATTCTTTTGATCTTAAATTATTTGTAATTTTGCGTAACAGTGAAATCTTCAAGGCAACTGATAAGAGTTAAGTATGAAGTATTGACAATAATTTTCCTTGGAGCTTGAGTGGGTGTAATAACACCAGGAAATGTTGTATTAACTTTCCCATGTCTTAATCCCAGAAGTCTAGGCTGCTCATCCTCTTTCTTATGATGATGTAAGAATTATTATTACTATTATTATGTATCTGGAAGAAGAAACATATGGAGATGATAAAGAAAATCTGTATCTAAACAACAACACAGTACACAATGTGGCCTCAAATGCCCAGAGCTGCTACAACCTAACAAGATGTAAAAACTTGTGACACAGATCTTTAATTATTTAATGTTTCTATCTTGTTTAGAAAGTACTCTGGAGGAGTTTTTAAGAAGAGATCTTATAGCTTTAGCATCTCTCCTCAATTTTCAGGGCACTGCTAAGTGTTCATATTGTTCTTCGAATGCATGCTCCATAATTTCCTGGAGTAGAAGCCTTAGTTACTAAAGAGCATACTAAAACACTGGTGTAATTGGGATGAAGATAGACTCGTTAAGATGCTAAGTTACTTGCTACTTACTGTAAGGTCTCAGCACTCACTGACACAAGCTGTGGTAGGGAGCAGAGCTGGCACAGAGCAGAGCTCAGGCAGATGGATGCCTGACAGCCCGGGCTTACGGGAGCTTGCTCCTGCAGTCTGATTTCTCCACTGAGTCCAGAAAGCCTGCCCTGAGCTGGGTCTCTTCTGGAAATCTAAATGTTAGTCTCTTGTATTCTCTAAAGCTGCCAGAGACTTATATCTCACCCTGGCTCTTCACAGCTCAACCCTGAGAATGTGGCAATTAAACACATTTTTCAACTTTAAGCTTTAGTGTGCCAACTTTTGGTAAAGCTTGAACTGAATTAGAGGGCTTTATGGCCCTCTCTAAGAAGATGAGATGTTGAGATTGGGGGAAATTTTTAGTGGAAGGCACTATTCATAAGGAATTTTTATAGAGTAAAAATTTAGTATTTTTACAGCGATGGTATATTTGTGGAGCGCTATGACAACAGTTCTGCAGTCAGGGGTGTTGTCAGAATTATTCACTCAATTCCCAGTGCTGCTCTCACTGCTCAAATAAACAGCTCTGTTGTCTTTGGACTTTAATCCTTGGATTACTTCTTTATCATTTCTACAAGCACAAGTTAAAAAAAGAAAATCACACTTTTTTTCCTGAAACATGATTAATTAATTTATTGCTCACAAATTGTTTCTGTCAGCTATTGGAATTCTCCTTCCATATGTGTAGCCATAACTGCAAGTAAGAATCATTTCATGTTTTTTCATAATTGTATCTTAGCTTTAGCCGGTGTTGACTTAGAGCAGGAGGAAAAAGCATATACCAATGGGATATACTGTGTAGAAATTCCCTTAGTTGCAATAGAGTAATGTATTTTTCCCCTACCATTCTAATGACTAAACATTTGTAGAGACATAGCTTCATGAATCTTCATGCTATAAAATTTCTCTAACAAGAACCCACATGCTAAGTTTCTTATTCAATTTCTATGCAGCTTGTTTTCATTCTTTTATTCCTGTAGAAGAACTAGGAGTTAATGAAAACGTAGGTGTAGATTCTAGGATCTGACCCAGACAACTTTTGCTAAGATGACCCTAGGATTACACTAAAGTAAAAGCCACAGGAGTGAAAATCAACAGAAAAAAACATCAAGTTGGTTGTAATTGTCACAAGACAGTCAATGGGGAATTTATTTGGGCCCAAATGTATGACCAGCACATAGTTTGTAAGCAAAGCATGTTTGCAATTGAGAGCAGAGCCCCTCATTCGTCACTCTGAACCAGTGGGGTGGTCAGAATGCATTGACTCAAGTTGCGCGAGGTTATTTGCACATCTCTGCAGTATCTACAAGACACCTGCTGGCAGCAGGAAAAGCAGACTTCTCCAAAAGAGAAAACTGCTAACACAAGAGTGATGAACTGAAGACTTGCACACGATCCTTTTCTGAGCCTTCAGCATGTTTAATTTTGGTTTCCTTTTGGTAAGAACTTTATTTAAACTGATTTATCCATTTCTAATTGCCTGCCTCTTTCTCTATTGCTTTTGTGCATTTCTCATGAATCAGCTTCATTCTTTATGCATCAGCTTTGAAATATCTACTTTCACAGGCCCAGGTTTGTGGCTTGGTACTTGGCACGCTAGATTTTCAGTGTTGGAGTTCAGGTTTTCAAAAAGACCTTAACACAGATTCTAGGTCTGTAGAAGTAAAATTTCAAGCGTGTTTGTGCAGAAACACTGCCGTTCAAAAGTCACCAGAAACATGTAAGTGCTATGCATACAAAATTTCATGTGCAAGCAGAAGGTCACTTCAGGTTTATCATTACTTGAAGTTTTGCTGTCAAAGGGCAAATTCATTCACTAATTTAATTAAACAACATTTTTCTAGGGAAGAGATCTGAAGCTTATTCTGGCTCCCAGGTCAATTGTGGGACATCAATGTCATGTTGGAGTAAGCAAGGCAAATACTGTAAGGTGATGTATAGCTGGGGATATCATCTGTATAGCAAGCAAAAAAATCCTACTCTATTCAGCACATACTGGGCTTTTAAGAAAAGCAGTGCTCATCACCGAGTGTCCAAATTCCAAGAAACATGTGGGCTAGTCATAAGAAATCTGGACAAGACCTTAGTAGGAAGCTGATCAGAGGCTTAGAGAGTATATTTTTGTCAGGAGTGATTGAATGGAAGTGAAAATAGAGGAAAGGGTGTGAGAACAACCTATAAGTATATAAGGGGCTCCAGTAATTAGAAAGATAGTAAACAGTTATTCATGTCTCCTAGGGACAAGACAAAATATGATGGACTTAAATTGCAATGGAGAAGACTTGGCTTACACATTAAGCTTTTCTACCTGCAAATGTAGCAATGCATTGGAGTATGTAGCCTGTGGAGGTGGAGGAATCCCCACCACGAGAAGTACTCAGCAGACAAACATGGTATAAATGGCACAAGCATAGTTTATCCTGCCCTCGAGGCAGTGGGTGGACCTTCTAGATCTGTGAGTCTGTAACCATCTCTCTGATTGTATGGTAGTAATAAAGAGTTAAAACAAGTAGCAGCCTAAAGCATTTAATTATATTTCTCTGAATCGCAAAATAGTGACAACTTTCACAAAGAGTGTATCAGACAACATAATTCTTATTTTCACACCAAACTCATAACAGAGGGACAGAAATACTAGACACATTCCTTTGCTTTGATTTGTTATGTCTTCCTCATGCTCCACTGCCTATTCCTATCTGCATATATGTATATAATTATCAACATGAAAATAGTTACTTTTGTCTTCTTCCTGCAGCCTAAAAAAAATATAATACACATGAAATAATCAGGTATTTTGGCTGCTGTAATGTCTACAGAGTACAATTTCTGCAGAGCAACAATTCATGGCTGATGTGGGTTGTGGGTATGACCCAATGACAGTTTTCTACAAGAATGCAGTCGTTGTTGGAGTAAGGCAGTGCTCTTAGTGGCCAAATGTTTATCGCAGTGTTAGATAAATCAGGATAAAATTGCCCTTTTCTATGAAAAGTTGATGCCCTTTTGTCTGAAAATCAGTATTGGAGTACATTACAATGCTTACGGATTATGTTTGCTGCAATTAAAGAGTTAACTAATTGCACCTAAACAGAGGAAGTTTTGAGGAGTGTAGCTGCATTCATTTCCACATGGTATTCACTGCAGTGTTTGGATAACTGGAAAAAAAAGTAGCACAAAATAGTTCTGTTATATAATCTTAATGGCAAGCAAACCTACTTGTTTGCACAGGGACTGTTATACCTACTTTAGGGTAGATGTCATGCATGTGATTGCCTAACTGCCACATCCTCCACATTTTTACTTTCTCCTGTTACATGATCTACTTCCTCTCATCTCCAAAATCAAACATTTGTGGCCTTTCTCTTCCAGCTCAAAACCTCTATTTCCATTTTTTTCTACCTGTTTTGGATATATCAGTTTGACTACCAAACTTTACACATTCTTCAGCAAAGTCATTACATGCATGATGAAACAAACATAATACAGTGGTGTGAAGGGACACTCCAATTGTGTTATGCATTGGCCCATGCACACCATCTCGCCTTTTTAAATGAAAAATGCTCACGTCTCCTGGTAAAATCTGTATGCCAACAATGCCAAGGCGGCAGTGATACTGACTGCACAAAAAATTCAGAGAAGCAGTCATCCATCTTTAAAACTGTTTTTCTCTTGTTGTTTATTACTTGCCTGAAGGTAGCCAGGGATAGCTTGCCCTAACAGGGCAAGCAATAAATTTATCTTCTTTTTTTTCTTTCTCTAGTACTCTGATCACCTCCTTTAATCATTATGGATAATGACTGCTGAGGTCCTTATGCAAAGGAGACAAAGGGAGTTCCTCCAGCACTTTAGTTTAGACCAGAAGTGTGCTTTTGAAGTGAATCTCCAATCATCCCCATGTATTACACACTGCATCCCAGAGATACATCACAGATACTTTGTATCACAGAAATTTGGTCTTGTTTTTCAGCACTACTTGTTAACAAAGACACATAGTCAAAGGCTGTACACGAGTTTAACCATGAATGTGTTCATGGGTTCTCTATGTCAGCTTCAATTCTACTATTAAGATGAAAGTGGCTGTCACCTTTAAAATTTGTATATTATACATGACTCACAAGTGGCTATCTGTATTTGTATTTCGCTGGACACTAATTTATGTGTAATCTGTTTTGTGGCAAGAGCATATTTAAGTCAAAAGGTGACAATGACACCTCCTCTCAACTAGCAAAGGCTTTTTATGTAAGAAGGATAGAGCATGACTTTTTTCATTGCACCTTCTTTTCTGAACCCTAAACATAATTGTAGATAGTTAAAATGTAATGTCTCCATTTTCTAGTGGCTTAAAGTTATTGCTTCTTAAAACACTGACCTTCAGCGAGTATCAGGATGCCATGCTCACTTCTTATTGCAAGTATCCATGCATTGATGCATCCATGCCAAGCATTTTTAAAGTTGTTGCTGTTGCATATCTCAAGGTACCGCTCCATACTGAGGACTCGCTCTCTAGCTAATAAATACTGGTTAACAAGTTGCCTGGAGATGTGATACCAAAACAAAAGCCAAGCAGGATAACTAGTTGGAGGGAAGGCTTTATTGTTTCTCCTTTGAAGATGTGGGAGGCCCAAAGCTGGCCCATTAGTCCCTCTGAGCGAACTGGGCTGTGCCAGTAGAGCCAGTTCTTAAGATTTTGTTTTCAGCCTTGCAGCCTGTGTACATTTATTATGACTACAGCAGTCATGAAATTGATAAGTCTCATATTTCATTGTAAGGAAGGAAATTTTCTAGTCCTAGGGTTGCAGGGAAAGATAGCTGAGGTGATGTAAAATGTGCATCTGGAGACTCAAATCAAGGAGCAAACAATATATGTATTTTTAATTAAGGCAAAAATACATTTAATGTTTAAGAAATGTTATGATTTGGGGACCAAATCATAACATCAAACTTCCCTCAGTCACATTAAACAACAATTTTCACAAATAAATCATTCTGTGCCTATTAAATAGTAGAAAACAATCTTTGTTATGACATTGGGTTTGTATTTTTGTATTTTCAGTGTACGCAATAAATGTAGCCATATTTCTAAGGGGTGCACTTATACAGACATATACAATTATATATGTAATCAACAGACAGTATATGTGTATAATTTATTGAAGAAAGCCAAGACAGCATTCCACTGTCTTCCTCCCATTAAGAACAGAGTTGTGTGTCTTACACTGTAAGTCTTAAATGAATTAGTAGAATAACGTTTTTGTTGTTTCAAGTTCATTCATCTGCATAAAGCTTACAGTAAAGTTGCCATTAAGCTGCAGAAAAGTTATTTTCATTAACATATAACCAAAAATGCAGATTGTTATTTTTATGGAAATTGAAGTTAAAAATAGCATGCCGTTCTGTGGTACCTGTTCTTCCTTTCATACTTAAATACTGCCATTTTCTTTAACTGACTGCATGTCTGAGTACCCTTTCATAAAGCTTTCAAAGGATCATCTATTTTTCACATTCTATTTTGGCTCACAGACTTCGTCAAAGGTTTAACAAGCATAAAGAAGTGATAGACAGCTGAATACACGCTACTCTTCTTACATAGCAGGGTAGGGATTATGCCACACATGATTTGATGACAGACTGTGCGGAGCAGTGGGTTGCATGTCATGTCTATTTTTTGAGAAATGTGAGCACTATACAGCAAGCTGCCTGGCTAAGTGTAAAAGTAGCTTTTGTAATATGATTTGACTGGCAGGAGGAGAGAAGAAGGAAAGTTACTGCATTAACGAACTTGACTTAATTGCAAAATACCAAGTTGGATTACATAGGAGGTATCTGAGAAAGCAGGTACAATGGAAACAATTTTAATAAACCTTTTCCCCAAAGCAATGTGTTTCTCTTTTGTTCAGGACAAATTAGTTCAACATCATACTTGGTGCATTCTACATCTTTGCTGTTAAAATAGTGCAGATTAGAGAATGGATAGAAAAAGTTTGCTCTCTGAAGATTTTTTGGTAGTAATTCTGTGTTTATTTAAGCTAAAGTCGTTCTTTGTAAGCTTAAAACATCTTTCAGAAACCTTAAGAGTTATGAAAATCCTAAGGTTTTGTACTTTCTGAACACCATCTTGGGTTTAGATGTACTTTAGCATTCAGAAATGGATGAATGTGAAAAATAGTGTCATATCTATTATGCTGGTTGAAAAAGTGAATTACTAACTCAAGCTCAGAAAACAAACCAGTAACAGACTCAGGAACCAAATGGCAGGTGACCTCATTTTTAAACATTAAATCTATTGAACAATATAAAGCATATAAAGGATTGAGACAAAAGACATTAATTCACAAAAACTTAAATTTCTAATAGATGGCATTAATGATATGCTTCTAAGTAGAAAATTAAATCCTCAGTACCCTAAATCAGTTGCCCCCTAAAATTTTGACCCTGGAGAACTGTATGTGCTCATATTGCTGAGCTGATTATACACATAATTACTAGGGTCCAGGCTCTCTGCATCTGGAGCAAGGAATAGGTGCAGTTCCTTGCCTCTCAGAACAGTGCCCAACCATGGAACTACTTGGTGTTCTTAGGGGGGATTCAGTTTCTTTTGCCAAAGTTGTGCCACTTTAAGTTTATAAATCTTCATTTGGCAGGAGAGCATCAGAATGACTCCTTGACCCAAAGGTCAACACATTGACCATGAAGGCTGGAGTCCGGATTCTTATTTCATGAACATTTTCTGCAAAGCAGGGCAGCTTCAATAGTGTTTTCTTAGTAGAGGTAGAAAAGATCAACAGAGTTAGTTTATTAAGAAGCCAGTTCTTCCCCTCAGTAGTGTTGAGTGAAATTAAATCAAGAGGTGCAATGGGAATTATCAACTGATTGCTACATCAGTCTAAATAATCCCTTTGGTGTGGCTGTTACTGACCTCTCCAGTGCTTTCCTGTAAGCCAATTAGAAGATAACAACTGAGTTTGGAAGACATAAAATATTAGAAGTCTCCCTTACATCCCCTGCTTACATAGGAACTGCAATAATCAGCCTTTAAAAGAAAAGATGTTGAACAGAAATGTGTAATCTATTTCTACTGAGTTATTAATTTAGTTTAGTTGAGAAGAAACTATGCCTGAAATAGCCTCTATTGCTTGTAGAAAGTATAAACTTAATTCCAGATTTCTAGTTTTTCTACAAACTTTCTAACTTAACATTTAAGGCATGTGAAATAAGCAAAAATACATCATTGCAAATGGTACCTGTTTTGTTCAACCCTAAGACTTAATACACCCTTTCTGTTACTGTGTCACATGCAAGACTCTTGCTTAACTAAATATAAGAATCACAGCCTCAACACTGACATCCAGTTAAGAAAAAAATAATACTTTTATTTCATGCTTTTTGAACCCTTCAGCAATTTCTGAAGAGTTGTCATGCTAAAAGCAATTGTCTTCCAGAAAGAAAACAAGGGAATCTTTCACATTTTTGGTTTTATTGAACTAAAGTACTAGGCTTGTTCCAACTCTTGTCTTTCTCCTTCACCCCATCCAATAATATTCCCATTCTATGTTAAGTTTAAACTCTGAGGCACAGCCTATCTCCACTGTGTGTTATGAAGCTATTAGCATAGTAGCTCATGGTCTAGGTTAGCTTTTGGGCTTTATCATTGCATGGATCTGTACTACTAATACTGATTCTATCTCCAAGACTAGGTCTGTGGCTTGTCCTACTGAACTTTCCCTGTTTTCCTCTAACTGACTTCTCCCTCCCATAGAATAATTGTCATCTGGGAAAGGTGTGGACAGAGAGAAAAATGTTGGTTATCCTTCTAATAATAATTTTGTACAATTTTAAGTTGAAAAGTAACTTAACATCCTTCAAGTATCTGTGATATTCTAGACTGATCTCCAATAGGACACAAACATCCCCATTCTAAACTCCAAGAAAAATGACAGCATGTATCAGTCCAAAGCCTGGAGGACATTTCTATCTTTTTGATGCCTTGCATAAGAGATAACCAAGCAAGAAGATGAAGAAAGGATGCCAGGAAACAGTGGAGTCTTTGTGGAGAAGAAACTTAGGATATGCAATTTCAGTAAATGGAATTAGAAAAAACTCATGTTATGCTTTTCCCATTCATAGAAGATGAATTCAAAAGAGGTTTATGTCTCTCACAAAAATGAAATCATTAAGTAACAGGATTTTTAAATACAGGTGTATAAATCCAAATAAACACAGCAAACATACCCACTGTGAATTTTCTCTCTTGCTGATAATTTATGGAAGTTAATCCTACCCCAGCACTCCCTGTGTGGAAGAACGATTAAACAGGAATAAAAGTTGAGTGTGGTGGAGTCTTATTTTATTGCGCATACCAGTGTATGCTCATTTCTAAATCAATGCCAGCTTCCTTTCTTGTTAAGAGATTAAATCTTGCCTATTAAAAGGGCAGAAAACCTGTAAAGTACACTTTAATAGTAATCAGAAGAAAGAAAATGTTATATTTTGAACAAATACAACTTACTACCCCAGCAGAATGAGGTGCAAATATCCAGCTGCAATGCTGCCTTTAGGGAAGCTATGTTTCGCTACACCATCCCTGGGGAGATGCCATGGGACACAGAAAGCATGAAATATGTAATCCTGGGGAACTGCAGTCTTCAGAGCCGTCATAATTAAATAACTCTGCTCCTCTACACTCCAGGTGCAGGAGATTTAAAACCAGGCCATGTAACAGACGGACTCTTTAGTGATGTAACATGAAATCAAATCAATTAATAAATTTTTGCTATTGCTATGACTCATTCTGACAAAATCAGCAAAAATTTTAATCAAAGTAATGTATCAGGAGCACAAAATTTGCAATCTAGGAATCTAGGAAATGTCTTTATTTTAACTTCATACACAAAGCACCACTATAATGTGTTTCTGTAAAGTCAATTAAGCATAATATTCAGTTAAATTTACTAGTAAAATACTAATCTTGTA
>VYZX01015722.1:21998-58005 GCA_013401335.1 Brachypteracias leptosomus
TAGACCACGCAGTGAATGTGCTCTGTTTCCAGACTATCACCCTGCTGAGACACAGAGGCCAAGTCTTCCAGCATGTTTGGGTTGGTTGAAGGGTCTTTCATGTGCCCTTGGCTTGAGCCCTAGACCAAGTTACTCTGTACCTACCTCCAGGACCATATTCTTAAAACTGTGCTTCCAGTCAGAAAAAAGCTGAATTTTTGGCCGTACTTTGTACCAGGACTTGATTTATAAATAGTTTATAAAAGATAGCTAAATTATTAATAGGTGCTAGAAGTGTGCTACAGATATAAGCAGTCTGTATGGTGACTATTAAAAGCACACAGCCAAAAGGGGAGCTGGACCAGATGATCTCTGGAGATCCCTTCTGATTCCAGCCATTTGACCATTCTGTGTTGAAGAGGACTTCCAAGGCTAGCCAACTGTACCTCTCAAAAAGACCAGAGCAACTCACACTAGCACATATGCCTTGATTGCTCATTCACTGTGTTTACCAAAAGAGCATCCCTCAGGGGAGACATTCCATGGGGAGCAAAGGGGGCAATCCACACTCCTGTGAGGATGAAGTAAACATCAACTTAATGTTGTATCTTTTTTGCTTGCAAACAGCTTCAACGATTTTTCCTTACATGGTCAAGATGTTTCCAGGCACTACTTTTACCCTTGAAAAATGTTCCTGAGGGAACACAAAAGTTACAAATCGCAGTGATTGCAGGTCTTTCAGACTATTCTTTGCATTTTTTACCCTGTGTATATTGACATTTTCACTGAACATTATTCCTTAAGTAATTCCCTAGTTTCTGTGTAGCCATTCCTCAGCCTGTATTTTTGAAACAGGTCAGTCAACCAGGGCTACATGTACAGTGGTTAGTCCCAGCCTCTCTTACACTGCTCAGTCTTCGCTCATGGAGTCCCACTTATGACAGAAATATATTGTGTTTCCAGCCCATAGTCTGTGAATAAAGATCAGTTTCCTAAGAGTATCTGTTTTCATCCAATTTTCATAGTAGCACATGCTACTAGCTCTCATTTATAAAGTTGAATTCTCAGCAATCTTGTTGTCAGTGTAACTCTAGAAGAGGTGCATGGGGAACATAGAGAGAGGTAAAAAACAAAATCAGATTAAAAATTATGTTTAAGAGATCAGACAGAAATTCACTTCAATGCTTCCAGAACACAGGAACTTAATCATGTTCAAAATAGGTAAATGATTTTGATGTTCTTAGAATTAATCTGAATTATTTGCATTACACCGTGAATAACTGCTTAATGATGTGAAAAGGAAATATCACTAGGCTGATTACAATATAATCAAAATAAGAATTTGCCTCTCCTGTCAGGGTTTTGGAAAATGATTAACTTAACAGAATAATTAAAATCTTAAATTTATTGTAGGAATATAAGAGCTGTGTAAATAATGCAATTAACCATACATTGGTTACATTATATTGGCATGTAATTAATCACACATTGACACACTTACCATATTTTATATGCATAGTTCCTTTGTCATGATGATTTCCTACCTGATTTTTTAACATAATCCTGAACTTGCATTTAGTAAAACAGATGTTTTTGAAACTAAGCTATTATAATTGGTTACTTAGCATTTAAAAAATCTATTATTGAATTGTTTTTTTGTAAGATTCATTTCTGCAAAGGACTAAACAATCGTTTCAATGAGGTTCATCACAAAATTCCCTGAAAGTACATCTTTTTTCCCATGTAGCTATTTCTTTGGGATTGATATATGATGGTTAAATTGCAAATGTATTTGGCAAAGGATAGACGTTAACTACATGGTACAAACTGATTTAGATAACAGTGGTGCTTTGCTTTTCAATCGCTACAGATATACTTTGAGGGATGAACATCAACGCCACTGTTTCGTTTTGGCCTTATGTTTGAACAAAGATTGTAAGCTTCTATTGCATTTCCACATTAATCTGGAATGCAATAAGTGTTTGATTCAGTTCTTTTTAAATTTAATGCCCCTTGATAGAGATAATTGCCTTGCTCTTAGTAAGCTGTGTTTAATTTAGCAAGCTGGCTGAGGAAAGAATGTCAGTCTTTTAAGGGAAATCTATTTTGTTAATTTATAAAATTTGAGCATGCTTGAATGTATAAACTACTTGCATGTGTAGATGTGGGTTTGTGTGCAAAATTATAACCTATGTAATGTTCATACTTGTTTTTTGATCTTCCCTTGCTACAAAGTACCATTGAAATCTACGCCCAGACTTTCAGAGGAACTGAATACCATGGAGCCCTTGACTTCTAGTGGACTTGGGGTTACTCTGAAAGTCAGACACTCGAAGTGTATTTATAAGTTATTTGTGATAAAGGGCCACAATATTTTAGAAAGTGTCTTAAGATGTGCACTTATAGCATGCATTGGATCAGGGGAGGTATAAAGGACACCTTATCCTTTTAGTCAGTAATCATATTTAATTAAATGTCCTGCAAGCCCTCTGTATAAGAAACACAATTCCTCAGCCTCATCTCTGTTTGATGTATAAGATATAATAGTTACAATCTAGTCCAGCCCATCAGCATTGTAATAGACTATCTGCAAGCAGGAAGATGCATGAGCTCGTACAACACAATTTAACACATGAGGTTGATCTCAGCAACTTTTGATTTTTTATCCTGTTTCTGGCCATATTTTAGCTAAGGCAGTGTTATAAAATTACTTCATTCAGCTTCTTTTTTTAGAAGTCAGCCTAAAATCAATAAATAGAGAGGAACAGCAGCTTAATGTGAACAACTATGGGCATGTGCGTGTTGTTACCCTCTTCCTTTCCAACAAACAGCTCTCTGTGATCAGGAAGACCTGAGCCCAGGGAAGAGCTTCAAGGCACACAATTTACAGCTTAACAGTGAGTCTCAGATTCGATTTTCAAACCTACCAGTGCTGGAGGGTGTTAAATTGTTGTGTGGGAAAGTTAAAGTGAAATATTTGTAGGCTATTTGATAGATCAATACAATGCTTATGGAATACATATTTTAAGATATTTGCAAGGTAGAAATACTTCTGTTCAGCTGAAAATGTTAGATAATGTGTCCAGAATCTATCATTCTTACACATACCTGCATTCTCATGTAGGTGCATGCTTTATATAGGCATGTGAAGATACATGTAGCTATGCATATACCAATTTGGCATGGGGAACATATATGCAAATTAATCCATAATTTAATTGCTTAGTAACTTATTACTAATTAAATAGGTTATCAAAATATTTGTTTTCTTGGCAGAAAGATGAAACTTTATTTTGTATTTCAAAGTGTAACTTTGATCCCAGTCCTTAGCATAATTTGGATTTTAATATTCATACTTTAGATTTTCCTACCTAAAAAGTAGATGTCTTACAATTACTGTCTATGAAATTCCTAGAATTGGAAAAGCCTAGCAGGAAACATAGATCAGACAAGATGAATGTATGTCTGGAAAAAAAATCTTGCAAACTAAAATAATGCACTTGCTCAATGAGAGCAGGCAGCCATATAGCTAATGCATGATCTGTTGTCACTGGGTATGCAGAGTACCTTACAGACATAAGATTAATAATTTTGGTATTAGACAGGACAAAATGCCTGAGGAATGCTGATTAACCAGTCTAAAAGTACACTGTCATATGCTGGGCCAAGATAAAGCTGAGGAACAGATTTAGGATGTATCTTTACACTGTGGCTTTCTCATAAGTCTAAGATAAATCTTTACCCGATTGAGGCAAAAAGAACACATGCTTGTCTGCCACATCAGTATAACAAATACCAGTATCATTAACAGAACAGAAGTTAGAATCTGTGTAAACTGTGAGATCTTTAAAGCAAAAGTTACAAACTTGGGCCTAGGTCTCTGCAAGTGTTGAATGTTCCTTAAAATAAGCAAACCCAGCAATTTCATGTGTAGGAGCTGTGGTGATGTTAAATAATTCTTGGTCCTAGATCGTAGAAGTGTGGTTTCTCTCTCCCTCCATCAGAGGGTTGCTCACAGCTTCCCCACCTTCAGTCCTTGCAGAAGGGTGAAGTGACCCCTGCCAGAAAAGAGGGAGCTAGGGAAGCACAGATTTTCTACTCTGGAGATGTATTCTGTCTAGTGTCAACAGGAGCTGGAACTATAGGATAGGGTTGCTAAATTCTTTGGTTGGCAACAGGTATGATGTGAACAAAATAATGGGATAGAGTACGGAAACTGTCCTTGCCATAATGTGTGTCAAATTATTATTATTACTGTCATTACACACACCTGAATAAAAGAAGCAGCTCTTTTTATCTGTAGAATAACAAATAGCTTTTCCTCTGACATTTTGTGTTTAGCTTGATTAGGGGCATTGCAAGAATCCTTCCATACATCCATTGCATTCAACCTGCAAGGGCACCAGCCCTGTTTGTTATTTTTCTCTTTCATCCTACCCTAGCTGTTCTTCCCCTTTTTTATCCTCAAAAAGAGACTAATAAGAACTGGGTCCACAGTAGTTTTCTACTGCACAGTAGTTTTCAATGTTTCTTCAAGCATTTGATGGGACTGGAAAAGATCTCAGTGAGATCCTTCTGCCCTGTCACCCTCAGCAATACTGAGGATAAATGAAAAAAGTACACCATGGCCCAGATTCAACACAACACCTGTAGTTTTAACTTTTATTTAGGTGCCTAATTTATTTCAGGAAAAAGCTTAAAGCTGAAATGCTTTGTTGAGATCTAGTACTCAGATGCCAAGAAGTCAGCCATTTCAGTATCACCCCTGAGACTCTAAATATCGGATGCATAGTCTCTCAGTCCTCTGTGTACACATACATTTCAATCTAGCTTCCATATTAATGATGAATTAACAATTGATTGTCCAATTTTCTAACAATGGTCCATATGCCTCCTATTCCACAGCCATCTATTCTACTGGTCCACAATTTTATACTGTAATTCAAATGGGCTTATATATAGGAAGGAAAGAAAGAAGAAAGGAAGGAAAGGAAAGGAAAGGAGGGAAATCAATTTGATTCTTTTCATGTCTGTGAATCAAGATTTCCAGCTGTGGCAAACTAATGCAAAGTATGCTAGTGCCAACATCAGCAGCAGTGGAAGTGTCAGCTTCCAAGGATTCATTTAGATTTCAATGAACACAAGCTGCACTGAGCTTAGTGTGTTAACCCTTACTCATAATGAGGTTGATAAAAAAATACAGGCACTCATGGCTGGTATAATGTATTTATTGACCTTATTTCTGCCAACTTTGTCCTTTAATTTTTCTTCATTAGAAAAATTCATTAAAATTGCCGAACCAAAGAAACTAACTGCAGGGAAATGTTCACATATAGTACATTAATAAAAAATGACATTCTATTGGTTAAGAGTATGACTGATGAAAATGTCCACCAAATAAACCTCTGAAATTCTGATGAAAAATTTAGGAAACAACCTAGCGATGACCCATGTTAGATCATGATGTTGTGTCTAACTCTGTGAGGTGTTGAATATCTTTTGTTTAAGCTGGGCCAAACCCTGACTACCTCCTGTCTCCGTTTAGGGCTCAGGGCAACCCCCACAGAGCAGAATTAGTTTCACCCCTCTTCCCCCTCCCCTCTTCCCTCCCAGGGGAGGAAGAAAGGCCTCACACAAAGTTGGAAAATGAAGATCACAACTTTTAACAGGGAGTAACAAAAGGGATATCAGAGGAAGGGAAATATACAGAGTTAACAAGGGAAGGTATATATACAAATATATACAACACCGATCCTCGGATGCCACTGGATTTCTCCCAAGCCACGTGGAGTTGTAGCAGCCACAGAGCCGTCCGGAGCCAGCAGCAATCCCAGCGAGGAAGGGGCGAGCGGAACTTCCTGTGTCCTTTATATAGAGTGTGGCAGGAAGGGGAGTGGAATAGCTGCTCCACCTGTCCCTCCCCTTCCCCAAACCTTAAACCACAACACCTCCTCTGGCAAGTTTTTGTTATATATCATCATATGGCTATTTCAAACCTTGTGACCATGGAAAATGGTAATCTCCATGGAAAATTAAGCCCATTTTTTAAAATAAAATGTATCAAGAATATTGGGCTGTGTCTCCCAGGTGACCGAAGACAGCCACTGTGTCACTGTTATATATAAGCTATATCTTTTTCTTAAAAGATCCTATTCCATTATTCTGCTGGTTGATACCTATTTCCCCTACTATGGTGAATAAAAGGAAATTGTAGCTTCTATTAAACAAGACTTGGAATTTCCCTCCTCTTCATACTTATTTTTCACTATTTTTTCCCAGGCTGAATTAATTTTTAAAATGACAAGTATAGTACCCATATTTCAGATAAGGTTTCACCAGAGCTTTCTACAGTATCTCTAATGGCTTCCCTTTACTGAAAAATCCTCCCCTTGGATATTCTAAGATTTCATTAGTATTTGTTGTGGCTGTATCACCTTAGCAACTTAGAGTGAAGGATTCCTTTCTGTTAAATTTTAAAGAACTGACAAATATCCCTGAAATTATTTAGAAGTAGTTCTCTGAGAGCTCTCTAGTTCACCTAATCCACTACTACTAACCTAATGTCTCCTTGTTTACACAATTTAATCTACTTTGGTCTATTTACATGATCCTAGCTAGCTTGATCCTGTCTAATGTAACCTATCCTTTCTAGCTCATATTATCTTTATGGCACCGATATTAAGATCTCAAAATCTCTTGCCAACACAGACTAAATCCTTCAAGGAGAAGATCCAGAAATGAGACAGCTGCTGAGGAATAAAAGTCTGTGTTCTCACTTTCTCTCCTTGCAATTGATACCACTGTCAAATTTCCAGTCCATTGATATAGGTGCAAAATAAAGGCTTTATTGTTTCTTCTTTCAGAAATCCCAGGCAAGGAAAACAGATCTGGCCACAAGCAAAGGAATCTAGTTATCCTTTTCTCCTCCTTGAAAGTCTATGAAAACCAAAGTGAGGGATATTTAATGTTATCTTTTAATAGGTCTTATCTCCTTTTCAAAATTGATTTGGAAAACCTGCCAGTAAGAGAAAACAGCAAAAGCCAAAAAGGCAAGCATTTCTTTATAGATCAGCTCGTATATTTCTGTGACTTTAGAAGCAGAAGTCTTAAGGCTTCATTACTTTTGACTAGTTTGAAAAATGATAGAATTCATTCTTCTAAAAATCACATGAAAGTTCACAGAGAAAATCCAGTAAGATATAAGGATATTGTATTGATTAAACATGCTCTACAAAATTTTGGATCCCTGACATTAGAAGAGCTGGAAAACAGCTGGCCAGACAAGAAGGGGTTGAGGAAAATAAACGTTTTGGCAATATTCTTATATAAAGTGTAACAAAACTGGCAACTTCCCAGCCACATTACCTGAATCAGCCCTCAAAATGGTCTACAAGATGCTAGTCTGGAACCAGCCCAGGTTCAAGGTGTTGGAAACAACTACCATGTACCCCTAGGGTATTATGTGCTATGTAGAAATATAAAGTTGATATTGAATAACAAGGAGTTTGTAGTGCTCATCTTTCTCTTCTGCTTTCCCTTCACCTTTATTTGTCAACTCTACTCCTCCTGGAGTCCAGTCTAAGGTGTCTTTATAGTCAGCATGAGTTGCTAGGGTTTGAAAGATAAGAGTCTCAGGCCATTCATTCCATATTTGCTGTTTGCTAGTCAGAGCTTGGGGTGTTTTCTCCAACACTACAAGAAATCTGGAGCAAAGACCTCATTCCACAGAGATTTCCACCTCACAGATTTCTCAGGGATTTCACTTTAAACAAACAAGTTGTTCTGGTATATCTGAGGGATTTGTATGGAGCTTAAACTCCGTGCACAGCTGAAAGGCATTTGTGATTAAAAGGCAGCATTTAAAATGAAGTGGAAATAGATCCACCCACACCAGGAAAAGGAGTATTATAAACCTTTGAGGGCTGCTCATAAAATCACTGAACAGCAAACACACCATTAAAAAAAACCCAACCAAAAATGTTGAAGAAAATGGAATACAGTTTGTCTTTATTACTCTATATTGAACTGTTATTTCACCTATTTACCCTTTGTGTGTTGATGTTTCCTTACTCTGTACTTATTAGTCCCTACAAATCTGCAGGGCTACATCTGCAGGGCAAAAAATCCATTATCTCCCCATCTCATTCCCCATGAAAGCAGCAGAATGAAGAACAAGCAGTAAATTATCTGGATCATTCCAGGTACTACTTTAATCCTTATCAGGATCTGGGCCAGTCTAAATCTGATCCTATCTTCAAGAAGCTGTCTAAAGCTTCTCCGTTGTGGTGGGTTTACCCTGGCTGGGTGCCCGGTGCCCACCCCTAGTCCCTCTATCACNCTACATCCGTATCCTCGTTCACATCCACAAAAGTTACTCCTTTAACAGGAAGAACAAGCTCCCGGACGCTCAGTCACTGCTTCAGCAGTAGTAACAAGGTGTTTGCAAAGGATAGTCCACATGTGTGTAGCCCCAAAAAATGACTTGTTGCTGCTGTGATCTAGGAGCTTCCTGGTGCGATGTACCTGCCATCCCTTCCATGTACTTGCTGCAGACAGAGCTAGCCTGCAGCCAGGATTCAGCCTGATGCCTGCCATTTAGACCATGCTGTCCTATATCACTTACTGAGGGATGTCAGAGAGGTCTTGCCTACAGCATTTGGTACATTCCAAAAATCATCAGGAGTGGGACACTGGCTTGTGTGACAGAATGCCATGTGGTTCTGCAAATACATGTACAACAGGATTGCCTTCCCAGCACTCTCCCACTGTATCAGTGGGGGTGTCTATACATATTCTCTGCTCCCATCTATACACCGGAGAACAGAAAAGAAAAGAGGAATGAATTTCCGTCCCTATCTGCATCAGGTTCAGATAAGTGCATAGCTTCTGATCACGGCCAGGAAGCAGCTAGAGAAATGAATAACCTCAGAGATGCTACTCATGATGCAGAGTATATTAAAGACCAAACAATGAAAAATGGATGAAAGCTACTGGCTGAGCATTTTTCTGAGGCAGAAGGTAAATTATGAAAGATAAAATTGTTGGCTGAGGTGAGACATGCATTTTATTGATTGAAAAATTACCACTGTTGTCACAGTCTCCTTTTTTTCCTTCTGACATTCGTAACAACAGACAATCTAGATTAACCAGTTAGAAACAACTCTACAACATTAAGACAAAAGAAATGGAAAATTAGGAATTTAGCAAAAGTCCTCGTTTAAAAGAATATGCAAAACCCAGTGGCTGCTTGTAATAGAAGTTACAACCTTCCTGTTGGTTAGTGGAAAAGAACCCTCCGAAAGATGCACTGAAAGAGCAGCAAGAGGACAATGAGGAGTGAACAAGGCCAGGAAATCTAAGGTGTCAGTGGTCTTCAAGACACTGAGAGATATAAAGACGATATGGAAAGATGACTAGTTCTGAGGCTTGGCTAGGAAGAAGGTGTCAGAGCATGTGCAAGGTCAGTTTTGGCAGAGGGGGAGGCAGCTGGAAAGGTCATGGGCTCTAGGGGAAGAAAACACCACAGCTAGTGAGGCAGCAAATGAGTACTAGAGGTACTTGAAGAGAAGAGAAGATCTGGGTCTTTTTAAAAGGAGAAGCTGTGGTATGCTAGATGTAGAGTGATGATTGCTGAATAAAAGAAGGGGAATGGGTACAAAAAGAATACTGAACACAACAATGAAACAAGTCAGGAGCTAAAATGGGTCACCAGGGATAGGAAGTGTGAGAAGGTGCATTTTTAAATCTGTGACCAAGCTGGAGTGAAATGAAGACAACAAAGATAGATGCCATTGCTAGTTGGGCAGAGAAAGAAAATTCACTTGTCAGAAATTGGCATGGTCTTATTAGGCATACTTCTGAAATTACCTACTTCATTGTGAAAATATGCTTTAGAGTTTCTTTTTAATTTAGAATGCTGTTGGTGCTATGAAAAATTTGCTGCTTTCCTCAAAATAAAAAAAAACTTGCTCTGATTACTCTTTTCTATTTCAGCACTGAAAAATGGAATCAGGCTGCCATGGAGTCAGGCTGGTTTTGCCATGATTAGGAATGGACAAAGTAAGACATCCATATACATCCACCTGTCAAATATTGTCATTAGCAGTTCTCTCTTTTTTAACTCTTCTTTTAAGGCTGTACTTGCAAATGGATCATGTGGTATTGTTAGGTGGCTCTTCACCACAACCATCTTACGTTAATGAGCTTTTAATAGCTTGTCAAGTCTTGATTATTATGCTGGAAATAAATCACAACTGTGTTCTTTGACACTTCCTGCTTAGATTTTGTCTGTGTTGAAGATGGGTCTTTCAGTGAGACAGAAGATATTTTACAGCTCAGGGAACCTGATTTGAAACACAGCCCCATAGCAGTTAGAAAGAGAAATGCTGCAGTTAATTTACTATGCTGCCAAGTTCTTATTAACAAAATAGTCTCTGTGAATTAAAAAAACCCCATAGTTCGGTAAACAGAGCAACTGATCTTTGTGAGCAGTCACGATAGTCTTGCTAATGGCTATAGATTTCTCTCACAGTAGGAAAGTCATCAATCATAAAGGCAAAGGCCAAGTTATATTGAGCTCTGTTCCTTAGCGGTCACTCCTCACAATCACATAGTATAAAACTTTCAAAGCTCCCTTCCTTTCCTCACTATAAATCCAAGCTGGTTAGTTATAATACATGACGCTATCTAGACTGGATATCTTTTAAAAAGGCAATTGTCTTTTAACGCAGGAGGTCTAGAGAAAAACAGGAAAATATTCTGGTCTTTTAATTTTGGCATGCTTCCTCACTCTGACTGGGATAGAGACCATCTTCTGATGTGGTTACAGAGTGCTTGAAGCAGAATTGCTACCAAGTCTTGTGAAAAATAGCATGAATGATACCAGATACTATCTACAAAACTTTGGAGCATACCAGACAAATACTGCACTTTCTTTTGCTTTTGTTCTCATAGACACGTTTGGAAGGGACTTTTGGAGGTCACCAAATGCAACCTCTTACTTGAAGCAGAACTAGTCCCAATCTAGATAAGGTCAGGTGTGGCATCTTCTAGCCATGTCTGAAAACCTCTAGAGACAGATTTTTAGAGCCACATTGGCAGCTTGTTCCTGTGCTGCAATGAAGATTTTCCTAACATCCAATTTGCATCTCTCAAATTGGGGACTACTGAATGTTCTGCCATTTGCCAATACCAGGATCCATTTTCCGGCCAATTTGGATCCATTTTTTTTGCAATGTTCCCCCAAGCAACTATGAATACCGCTCCACTTCCTCTTCTACATCGATCTCCTTGTCTCCAGATGAAAATAGCACACCTCACTCAATCCCTCCTCTCTGGTCAGGTGCTCTAGGGCCTCTCACAGCACTCTGCTGGACACTTTCCAACTTCTCAACAACCTTCTTGGATCCACCATTGGACATGGACTCTAGGTGATCTCTCTGAGACTTGAGTGCCCTATAGCTCCCTACGCAGTTCTTCTAACCTTTCTACAAAACAGGAATAAAAATAAACTCTTCTCTATCGAAAATCATTGTGAAAATACCCCAGCAGCTACTAGAATGCAATAATATATCCTGATAAATGCATGCATCTGATTATATTACTTAGATCAGTGATGCTCAGCACTATATCACAGTCATTTAGTAAAATGCTCCTCTTTTTCCCCCTTGTAGTCCAGACATTTAA
This sequence comes from Brachypteracias leptosomus, assembly GCA_013401335.1. Classification (NCBI taxonomy): domain Eukaryota; kingdom Metazoa; phylum Chordata; class Aves; order Coraciiformes; family Brachypteraciidae; genus Brachypteracias; species Brachypteracias leptosomus. The sequence goes on from VYZX01015722.1 coordinate 33,663, forward strand.
GCACTTGACAGGAGACAGAAATATTATCAGATCTGAAGTATTATCAAATATGTGAGAGAGTTACTAATGTAGCTGTCTGCATTTCTTTTCAAGACTTCACTTGCTCTTACCTCAGATATTCCTTTGTCTGCTAGGGATGTTGAAAGCCATATTGTTTGTGATGAAAATTTCCCTATATTAAGAAGAGTTTTCTTTTTTGCTTCTTGTAAAGACAACAGACATGACCTAATTTTTGACAAAGCTAATGAAAATAATTTCATTGCTGTTACGAAGTTAGAGAGCTTTATGTGAGCATTTGAATTGCTAAAAAAACAGTTGCCCTCAGATATTTTTCTGGGTTGGGGGGGATATGTGTGTCATAGTGTTCAATTTTCTGGATGATATGATAGGCAGGACTGGCAAGGAGAAGATTATGTAAAAAATAAATCACAATGAAAGAAGGAAAAAATAATTTAATGTTCTTTCTGAACACTAGGAGAGTACATTTTCTTGAGAAAGAATAGGTGAAAGAAAGTAATCTCTTTTAGGGAACACAGGACACTGCAGTGTCTCCAGCAGGATTTTCGCAGAACCAGTAGCATTCTCTGCAGCTTAGAAAAGGAGGAAAAAAGCTATTCCCCAGTCCTCGCTGGTGTATCTTCAATGTTGCATGGTTTGCCTTAAGTAGATCAACCAAAACTTGCAAATTAAAAATAAAAATTCATGCTGAAATGTTTCATGACCTAACACTGAATAGGACATTGCTGATGAAATGTTTGAACTGGACACTGTACAACATAATGTGTTCCTCTTACATACTTTAGCATACTTTAGTTCTGATATTTCTATTTTTTTAAAGGTTAAAGAAAAGAGTGAGAGCCCCAGTTCCTCCCTTCTACCACCCAATATATTGCAGGTTCAAGTTCTGTCACAAAATATACATATTATTTTCTTACATATAAACACAAGACTTGAAAAGTAATAATAGAGAAAATAAATCCTGCAGTGCCTTGAGTGCTTGGATATCTCTAACAAATGCAGACCTATAGATGGGCAGGGAAGGGAGCACAGAGGAGTAGGCTATGAGGTATCAGGGACAAGAATCTCCTAGGTAAGTAAATTTCTGTTTGCATTAGCTCTACCTGTGCAATCCCTGTTGCTGGATCACCATTCTGTTGTTTCCACTGTGTTTTAAGGTGTATGGAAACATGGCACACATTTTATCAAGAAACATGGTGACTTGCATTTCTGATTAAATTTTCTGGAGAAGCACCTATGAGGCTGCAGTTTTCATAAACCATCAGAAAGAACTCAGTATTCTGGATGTCTTCATACATATCTATTTAGTAAACTACTCAGTACTTTAAAAATGCAGGAACTGATCTAGCCTGAGAACTGACAAATAGTGAGTTACTGCTAAGTAATGAAGAAGAGAATAACGTTATAATTTCTTTTAGGTCCTTCCCTCCCCAAAATTTGCATGTTCTTTCTTTTGTTCTTTGCACTGAGGCATAGAGATTACAATAACTGTCTGCTAATCTTTTCAGAAAACGATCTTCACTCACTACAACATGAAAGAACCAGAAGTTATTTAAATGTGCAACTGAAAAGAAAGCATTCTGAAGAGAAGATCTATTTCGGATGTTAAAAAATGACTTGAAGTCAAAATTTCTCAGAATGCATCACCATTCAAGATTAGAAATGTACACTGTGTGCCTACAGAAGCAGAGATGTTTAAGCATTTTGCCTTTCACCTCCTATACTCATTCTTATTAAGGCCTTTTGGTCAAGAGCTGACTATGAGGAAGCTGTGTGACTCTCTGCAGAGCCATAAGAAAGGTAAAATTTCAAACAGGTAGGGTTGGTAAGAATGATGATCATGAGTAGTTCAAGAGAAAAAGCACTAGAATGGAGAGGTGTGAATTGCTAAAGGAGAGAAAATGGAGATGGCGGAAGATAGCCACTCAGTAATGTCAAAGATTTGTTTCCAGGAGAAGTGGAACCTGACCATCCTCCTGCCTGAGAAGCAGAAAGCCCCTGAGAGTCCTATTGGAGGTGGTGAGCATAACGCTTAGCCTACTAGCTCATTAAATCTCAGCTGTTTTTTGTTCACTTTTGGTAATAAATAATTACAGTATGCATTTAAGATACACAGAATCTTTTTGTGTGAGCTAAAGGTATTTGAATAAAGTGGCCCAAGGAAAGAGGTCTATAAGGACATGAAAACTTTCAGCATTCACTACAGTCCTGTTCCTTGGCTGTCCTATTCAGCCTGTCTGAAAATGGAGCAGGGGAGCATGGGAGCTTTTGGGTCAATGCAGAGTCATTATGCAGTCAAAACAAGCATCTGAACCTGGAAATGGTATTCCCAATCCTTCAGGTTAAACATAGCCTATGGCAAAAATTAGCAGTCATGTATCACCAGTCTCTCCATCCTGAATTATCTCCTAAAATTGCTTGCTGGTGAAATTGTGCTTCACTCTTAAAAATTACTCTGTTCTGATTAGAATTGTGATGGTCTCAGATGAAGCAAAGTTATGAGATACTTAATTTCCTTAGGATGTTTGATAATAATCTATGATTTTAATATTATTATCTATGACGATAATGTGTTCTTTTCAATATTAAATCTTGATGGATGCATTTCTCTCTCCTTGTGGTTCTCTGCCATTAACTCTGAACGGACTGTTAAAACTTCTGGAATATGTTCCATTACTGCACATTCATTATTTAACAGATAAGATTCATTGCCTCCTCTTCAAATAGCAATGAGACAAAATAACTGTTAAATAGAATTAGAAAAGCTTAAATTTTTAAAGTTCAGGTCCTAACTGCCTTTTAGAAAGCCTGAGAAGCTGGTCTTGCTCACTCAGTTTTGGAGTTAAACAAAACAAAAGCAACCTGAACATAATCCATGCTATAGGTAAATGTTTTAATGGAAAAAACCCCTGAGCCTTTCCATGTTGCCACTAAAGGTCCCTTCAAAAAAGGCTGAGGAAAGATATAAAAGCAAATTACTAGATATCTAACAGTTGTTTAAACACAACAAAAAACCACTGTATTCTCTAGTATACTGGCTTGAATTTCTGCCCATTAAATAAGTGACAACACACTTAATATTCTAGGAACAGTCAGGGTGTGTCAGAGCACTCTGCATAACATATACAGTGAACTTTGAGGAATTATCCCCTAGTGACAGAAGACAACTTATTAGCAGTCGTCAGCAGTATTCCTACTCTACTTCTTTATAGAATGTCCTCCTGGGAGCCATACTAACTTAGATATAAAAAACCCTTGGGAAATACAAAATGTTGAATACTGGCACATAGTGAAAACTGATGACTCTTAAACACACATCCAAAAGCAATGATATGAGATCATGAACTATATTGAAAATGTTTGAGCTATGTATGTCGTGACCAGTATTACTCATGACCTCTACCATTAATTTCTCGTATTGTGCTTAATCTGTTTCATGTACCATTGATAACTGTCATGAAGAATGCAGTTAGTGCTTTAAATGATGCTATTTTCAATGTTGCCTGTAGTAGCAATTTTATTATCTATAAATAAAGGAGACTGTCAGTCTTTTTATATAAGATCTGAACATCTCTGAAACTTAATTTTTCTGTTGCTTAGGCTGGCAGTTGTCAGCTGTTCTGTAAAACACACTTCCAGGTTCTGTTCTCAGTAATGGCAGGCTCAGTCCATTTGGGACTTGGAAAACTAAATTGTGATCTATAGAGCTTATGAAAGTGTCCCCATCCCTGACAGAGTTGTGATGGTTTTGAAGCCACTTACTCACTTAGGTAACTCCCTTATTCTGAGTATCATTACCATCTAGTGGCCCTAGAGAAATCATGGAAAGTATTGACTTGTGACCTGTATGGCTGTAGCTAATGCCATTAATGCTATAGATAAAATGACTCAAAGAGCTACAACCTGTTCTGCTAGCAGCTGTTTTAGTGAAAGAGATGTGATAACTCCAGTGATCCTCATGCTTCATTTCAAATTGCAGCAGGAGAGTGTGAGTTAGCAAGAATAAATGAAATTGCTATAGAGGAAGGTTTGTTCTGGCTTGAATTTTGATAAACAACTCAGAAAAATAATACAAAAAAGCTGTTCCTCTTTCAAGCTGAAACACAGTGAATCCACAGATTCAGGATTTCAGAGATATTTGTATTGCTGTTTGAAAAAAAAACAAAACAGAAATTGTAGAAGAATTTAAGACTCCTAGAGAAGTTTTTCTTAGTTACAGAGTCATTATGCTTGATTATGGCAGCTTAACAGGTTTATCATGACCAAACAGACACTAGCAGTTTATCTTTACAGACCTCTTAATTCTGGTAGTCTTTACACTCAATCATGGAATGTCTATATATTGGGATATACTCTTGAAAAATGGTTACTGAAGCTCATCTTACATGGATAATTTAAAACTCCGGTAACTGATGGAGAGTCAGCCCATAAATAAAAGGAAAACAGATGTAGTCCCACTCATCATTGCTGTCAAAACCCTATCGTATCCAATAGATCAGATAACAGATAATATCCCTGCTTAGTGCTAAGTAAATCATAGTGTGATATACTGCCCACTGAAGTAATGTGAGAGACTTTACTGACTTCCACAGCCTCTAGGTCAGAATCTTATTTAACAATCTAATAGTTATCTAAATGATATAGTGATAAATATACTTGAATCATGACTAGAAAATACTACCAGAAAAAAGAGGTTGCAAGTTAAAATTAGATACTTGAGCCCTCTCCTATTCTAGAAAATTGACCAGTTTTTAAATTAGTGTTCTATTTTACCAAACTTAAGTTCCTTTTGGAAGGGAAATATCTGGGTATCAGTGCAGCTATTCCTTTTGCATATCTGGATATCTATCTGAAAGCTATTACTGTGGGTTTGTACAACCAGGACAGAAAATATCCCAAACAAATAAGGCATAAAATTAATGATTAATGCAGTCAAAGGAACACTAACAAACAAAAATATTAAACAGATTGTTATTCTTTTCTAATGACTAACTGCTAAAGATATTGTCCAGGGAAAGTCACCCCAAAGAATTAATCCCTCAAGCATGTTGTTTTATACTCCCACTTCATTTACTTTGCAAATGTTTTGTTAAATATATGTCCCCCTAATTACATTTTAGTTGGCTAAATAACCATTTTTATAACTTCTACATTAAGAATATTAAAGCAGTTCTGTTGATACAGCCTAACCTTGCAGTCTTCTTATCAAAATACCAGTGGCAAATCAGCCTTGAGATTTAGCCCACATAGAGTTCAGTCAAGTGAGCAATTTTATCTATTCACACCCCCTCCTCAGAAAGCTCTATTAGCCTGACTTGATTATACTATGTGTAATATGTATACCCAGTAGACCCAAGTAGCTAGACCTCACACCATTAGCATAGCCAACCATATATTCTTTCCACTTTGTTGATAAAATTTGGTGTCACTTCTCAAAGGCTGAATTAAATCAGGTGTCTCTAAGACTTTCACAGATAATGTATCTGAGCTATCTCCTACCTTTAAAGGACAAACAATAACCCTGAGCTAATTACTCTCTGTTATAACACCTCTGAGTCACAGCTAATGGCAAGTGAATTGATGGAAAAATACAGGACTTAAGGGACAGGACACAGCTTCCCAAGTAGGCATCCAATGCGACTTTAAATGCCTAAGGGTATCCTACCTGGCATATGGCTGCCATTGCAGAAGGGCATAGGTCTTCCATATGTTGTATGTCAGACCTGCCAGCTCCTTGCAGATGTCTTAGACACCCAAGGGAATCTAAAATGTCACTGGGTACCTCAGTTTAGCCAGTCACTTAACTTTGATACCAGAAAAATCACAAACATAGACAAAGCACCTTTCTAATTTAATGCTTACAGGTATTACTGTTTCTGGGCATCAACTAGGTTTTAACTCTATATTCTTCAGAATTTCTTACACATTTTCAGAGTGCTGTGTGAGGTGTTGGTTGTGAAATCTATCAGAACTAATGTTATTGTGTTTTTAATCCCACACATAGTGTTTTGAAACTGCATGGGCTGACATTTCACAGTACAATAACTTCAAAAAATCCAGCATGTTTTATGGTTTAGCTGCCATTTTTCTGGCAGAGCAATGACTGGAAAATAAAAGAAAAAAAGATTTCACATTTTAAAGATGCAGAGCTGGTTTCTAGAAAGATGCTTCAGAAATCCATCCAATCCCTAAGGTATGATTGTAGGCTAGAAACCAGGATGAGAATGACAAATATATGTATACATAGATAGGATTCATTTCTCCATTTCCTATTATTTTCAGTGGGACTTATGCTTGAATAAAGAGTAATCATGTATATACAGTATTAGTCTCACTGAAATAAATCTTCCTGTACGCAAACAAAACCATAACACAAGTGAACTGAGACATCAAGCAGCGGCTCCATATGAAGCCTGACTAAACAAAGTCTCATTTGTGTGAGAGAGAAGGGTGAGAAAGGTGAATGTGGTAAGAGGTTATTTCAAAACCGAGGGAAATCCAATGGAACTTGCAAGAAACTTGACACTGAAACAGCAATCTTTGCAGAATCCCAACACCATATGCTACCAGATCTATGTGGCAAAGATGCCATGCATTCAAGACCTGCAGGGACTTCTCAGTTACCCCTCCTTTCCACTGCTGCTGCCCCTGGCAGCTCATATGGGATTGTACTACAGCACAAAGATCTCATAGTCATGAGTACAACTATATCAAAATTACTTTGGTATTGTTATTTGTCTACAAGCCAGTGTGGGTTGCAGTGTGGAGTGCATTCATTTGATCAGGGAACTCGAATTCTCATTCAGTGGGATGAGGTAACATGGATAAACAGAATGGGTTTGGAGATGCTCTCTTATGATTGCATACATTCCCATTGCAGGCAGTCAGAAAGGAGATTTTTCTCTTCCTTGACCTTAGCAGCCTGGTAAGTCTCCTAAAACAAACTTCTACATTTCCTGTCTCACATCACATCTGGTTGTTTTTTCTTCATTTTCTGTAATCTGTTTTCATTTCCAATTAGAGCAAGAATAGAATTTAGTTCACATGCACAGCTTATTTCCACTTAAGCAAACAAATGATGTCCAAGCACTGTGTGAGAATCCTCTGATTAAGACTCATACAGTTAACATCAATTACATGCTGTAGGCTATTAGCAATAATCTCTCAGGATTCAGGATAAAGTGACACTGAAACAACCTGAGTGTTCTCACCAGAAAGCCATGCTGTCAGGGTCAACATCTACTCAGACAGTGAAGAATATGGTGCACTTGGTTCATACTTTGAACTTAACAGAGCAGAAGGACCTAGGCTCAGCTGAAAATTATGTGGAAGTTAATGACATCAGAGTACCTCATTGCTTGTTTTCCTTTGTAGCAGCTACTTCACCCTTTCAAGATGCAGAGAAAGTGTCTACATCAGTCCAAACTTGCTTATGTTTATGTAACTCTACACTGTGTCTTAGATCTCTCATACAAATTCATGTACACTCGTGAATCAAGTTACTCTGTTCTCAATGAAATAAGTTCTGTTGAATTCAGTGGGATGTCTCTTGGTACAAGTTTTGACTCTGTAACTTGCCTGCTCCCAGATATAGGCAGAAATTGACCTTTTAATTACCTCTGTGAGCTGCTGGTTTATATATCTACAATAGGAGCCAGTTTTGGCAAATCCTTTACAATTTGACATTACATGATTGCTTATAACAAACAAATTTATGAAATGGGGTACAGCAAAGTAAAAGTCTTATTCAAGCTTTGCTAAAATACCAGCCAAAATTAAATTTTCACTCCTTTCTTTGAAACTTTTTTTTTTGATAAAAAAGGATACTTAATATCATTTTTGCAAGTAGAAGTTTCATTCATCAATGAAAGGAAGGGGCACATTTATCAGAAATATTTCCGTTATTTCCCACTGTAACTGGAAGATCCTATTTTGTTTAACAGCTGCTACGGGTTGTTGTCAATAACATATATAAGTGGAGTTTTCTTTTGTTTAATTTAGTAGCATGTAGTAAGACTTCAAGGCATACAGCTTCTTTCCTCTTATTCCCCATGGTGACTTTAACCTAAACCTATTTAGTCAGCAGACATGCGAACAGCTCTTTGTGCTTTAACATTATCTATTAGAACACCAAAATTATTTATGAAACAATTATAGGAAAAGCTGTTTTATGTCTTAAATTTTGCCAAGTAACAAGGATCTGTTCCTGTATGTTAAGGATACTACTGACTGCCCCCAGGGTCAGCTGTGAGATAACTCTTAGTCTACCCCAACAGAAAACTAACAAAATTATTAACAAAGAAGAGACTGCTCCCTTACTACTCCTGGAACAGACTTCAGAGAGGGTGATGTGAGCTGAAAGCTCATTTTTGCTGGACACAGAGGAGTCCTTGCTTTGACTTCAGTGTCAATCAAGAGAGAAGGGGAACTAACCAATTCTGATTATGCCTCAAGTTCTTTACAGGCTCTGAAAAATTCACAGGAAAAAGCATTTGATGCTGCAAGCTTGCTGAGAAAGTTTAATCATGAGGTATTCATAGCAGTTTCGGGAACATACTACCAGCTACCTGTATTTGCTATACTTCCTATATCTAAAACCATATCCAGACCTACTGGAAGTGATAGTCTTCTTTTTCGTCCGCATGTCAGCAGGTTCTGCTGGATCCCCCACCCAGAACACCCTGGTACCCTAGCCTGCTGGGTACTGTCTGCTGTGGGTGTCATAGCAATCTGAAAGGAGAGGACTTGTCACAGCATCAGCTACTTGGGCTTGACGCTCTATGCAAGGCAGCATATCTCCAGCAGAGTCGTGAACCTCAAGAATGAGAAGAGGCAGCACGCTGGTGCTCCCCTTGCAACATCATGAAGCCAGCCCTTAAGACCTGCAATGTTTCTCAGTCTGTCTTATGTTTTTTTAAGTAACCTCTTGCTCAAACACATCGTGAAGAAAAGGGTCCAGTGTCACAGAAGATCCTTAATTCATTGAGAAAAGAGGGTTTGCTTCTATGTTGAAGCAGGACTGCTCCCTCCTGCCTGTGTGTCCCCTCATAGCGATCAACACAGTTGGGGCTCCTTGCCCACACATCACTCCAACACAGCTGCTACCCTTACCTACTACTTGCTAAAAGCTCCCTTAGTCATGTCAGCATGTTAAGCCAGCCTCACCTCCCAGGTTTTTCATTTTCTTTTCACAGGCAAGGGCAGGAAGAAGAGGAAGAATACCACAGCTTTCTGCCTTGGAAAAAAGCAAATAAAAAATTGTCTGCTTTTCCTCTTATCATCTATCAGAGTAAGGCTAATTAGGCTGCTGAAAAGATGCTTTTCAGAGCAGCTGCAACTGAAAGCCTGCAGCCCTGGAGATATGGCCAGCCAGGCAGCCATGAAAGTCTTCCTCCATGTGGGCCTAAAATCTCTTGAGTGCATTTGCATATCTCCCCTCATCATATCAACAGCTCCAGCTGACATCCTTTCCCCCTGGACAGTTTTGAAGGAATTGGCAATGTTCCCTCTGCCTTCAGCTATAGATACTGTTCTCTGCTGTTTGATGTTGGCTGCATAAAAGAATGTGTCTGGGACTGAATTCCTGGATGTCCCAAGCTGTGGGCATTCTTCTTCCATGTGTTCCTAAAACAGGCTATCTGCAAACCAAACTTGAAATTTAGACTGAGGACAGAGACAGTGGGGTTGCAGCTACAGAAATGTGGACCTAAGATTAAACTGCTCCTGGGTTTCAGCAGATAAATACATGTAGCTCTGCACTGAATCATGCTAACTGGAAGTTTGAGATGATTGACTCAGGTATGTCCACACTGTATTTCACTGCAAAGATAGTTATGGTCTTTTGCTTTGACTTGGTGGTGGTGGGAAACCTGTGGTAAAAAATCTGTACCTGATGGGAATATACCTGCACCTTATGAAAGCTACTAGAACTAAAAGTTCATGCCTTTTATTCTGGAAAATCTTATGGTATCAGCTACGAGAGGAACCACTCCATACATTCATCAGGATACCCGAGGACAGAAGCGTGGCTATGCCTGTATCCAGAACCCAGGTCTAGACACGGTGGCTGAAGCAGTGGTTCTGGAGGTCTGCTGGGGCAGGCTTGGGAAAATATCTCAAGCCCAGGGAAAGCTGCTGCTCAGATTCCTTCATCCTCCACAAGAGCCAGCAAAACAAGAGAACTTCTCTTGCATTTAAAAACCCTGTAGTTTTTGACAGACCTGTTGCTTATAATAGGTAATATAATGCATACAATAAGACTTTATTTGCAGCTCCCAACTATTTTATTATCCTCACAAGAGAGATGATAAAATCCAGACAGGGGAAGGTAAGGTTAGTTGGCCTGTGGCCAGCTAGCAGACCAACAGCCTCAGCAGAGACAGTATGTGTGTCTGCTGATTCACAAGCGTTATCCTTTGTCAGTGATCATGTTCCCTTCCAAGCTAACTGGTCTTATTAAAATTAGAGGTGTGTAACAGGAGTAAATGATAACTTATCTACATAATATGGCTGAAAAACAGTGTGTTTGGAAGCTTAATTCTCAGGTGAGGACCATTAATGAAGTCCTATTTAGTGCAGGGAGAGTCTGTTGAAAGAAATCATCCAAGGATCCAGTCCCTACTCATTAATTTTCCCTTTTAATTTTATCTGTAGACTGCATTAATTTTTAATTGCTAACATAATTTCCTTGGTTGTTTTTGAGATGATGAATTAAATGTGACCAATCCTTACTTGTTGCAAGGACTAATCTTCCTTGGTTTGGCCCTTAATAAGATTATTCAATAATAATGTAATTGCTCATGGAGCCACCATCTATTATGTGTTTCCTGTTTTAAAAAAAGATCTTCTTTGACTTAGTATACAGGAAAGAGCCAGGTTATAAGCTAACACAGTCTGAATTCTGAGCTAAATTGGAACATTTTAAAGGCAGCTCATACATCGAGTCAAGTTCTGCCCCTCTCCACCGGTGACCTATGAATGCATAAACAGGATACCTGTACCTCCTTCAGTCACCACACACTCTGTAATTTTGCTCGGGTTAGGGCTAGAGTTTGTTGCCTTTCTCCCTGTCCTGTAAGTTACTGGTGTCCGTTATCAGGGTTAACTTCACACAGCATTAGCATATTCATCTGTATTTCTGCTGCTGCCAGCATCATGAGTATTAGCGAGCTGCTCTAGCCAGACAGAACCCAAGTTACCTGTTAAGTAAATACTTGTGATGTGTTGGAGAAACAGCAATTAGGGTTAGAGTTCAACTTGGGTTTCTGGAGCTTCCTGCAATAATGATGTTGTTTTGTGTCAGCAACTGGATTTGCAGTGGACTCCAAGTGGAGATTTTGCCAATGTTAATATGTGTTGAATGAGGAATGTTAAACCTGGTTTGTGAAATGAAATGTAGCTGCCACTATACCCAAACAAGTATCTGCATTTCAAAGGGACCTTGTGCAAAACATGCGGAAAACCACGATACCCTGGCTGCATTGGTGGTATTAACTAAAATACTTGAATAAAACTTGCCTTCAGCCAGTGTTATTTCATCTCTTGATTACAACATGAGAGTACTCTTAAAGGTGTAACCTACTCCCAGTTGATGAAGAAGACCTTTGGCAAGGTCTTGGTGATGTAAATCCCAGAGTTGCAAGAGCATTTTTCCACTACTGAGACTCTTAGGATATTGACCTTTACTTGACCTTATTTCATACACTCTGGGGGAAGAAAAAGTTTAAAGAAAATGTATTGTGGTTGTGGGGTAAGAGGGAGAATGGGCTGATTCATGCCAGCCTGAGTGACTTTTCTTACACAGTCTTCAATGGATAACTTCTCTCATGAGTTCTAGTTTTTTGATTGTTTTTCAAGTATGTTTGTAATTTATTTTTTTTGAGAAGTCTTAATTCCACTGACCTATTATAAATGATTTTTCTATCTCACACTACCTATATATATCAAAGAACCTAAGAGATGTTTCTGACTGATAGAAAAACATTATATCTGAGAGTAATGACTGTACTTCTATCTGTCTAGTTTGGATGCGAAAAACAAGGCATTAAGAGTTGCTATAGTTCCTATTTGATATTTGAAACAGCTGTAGATTAACAAAAATCATAGACATTTGCACAATTTTATGCAAATTTATGCAAACCCATGAAAACCATAGCCTCACCAGTAAAAAGGACCAGCCATTTATTTTGAATGCATGATATTATCTTGCAGAAGTGTTCTATAGCTTCAGATATGATATATTATTTCCTTTAATATTTTCAATTAATAAGCTTGCAGGTAGTGCTGCGGGGATTGTTGCTGTAATGCTTTACCAAGGAAGAAAAAGCATAGGAATAAACTAGGTACTTGTTCTTGATAATTTTCCTGTTTTAGGATACTAATTTTTGCTATATGCACTTCTTATTACTCATTTAATAGCAGTAGAATTAGAAAAAAAAAAAAAAAAAGATTGCATTTTGTGTTCTTTTCAATCACATTCCTGTTTACTCCACATTTCCCTGACTATCCATCCCACTTTTTGCATGAGAAGGTGTTCAGCTGCTGACAGGAACCAGCAATGCCTTGTGTTGCTAGGGCAGCTCTGTGCAGCTCTGACTTGCTCTCTTTTTCTAAAGATAGGCTGGTGTTGATATCAAAATCCATTGCCTATTATTTTAAAATGTCATTTACAATATCTGTGTTCTGAAGATTTATTTTCTGAATATTTTCTCCTGTTGATTTAATTGCCAAAAAATGACTGTTTGCCCTTTGCTTCTGTCATGCTGGCTTAATTAAACTTCTGTTAAAAGACTCATCTTGATTTTAGCAGAAAATCAGCCAATGAACTGGAACAAGCAACTATGATCAGTTAAGTTTTCTGACAACAAAACCTAGACTTTACCAAAATTAGTCGTTCATCTACATTTAATCACTAACAGCATATACTGAAATGTCAAGCAAGAAACCATTTTTTTACATTCTGTAACAACTACACTGTATTTCTGTGTATAATTGGATTCATTCTGCTGAGTTTTACTATTGCAGGCTCTCATGGAAGGTAAAACTTATCCAGTGTTGATCTGTAGCACTAAAGCAGTCCCAGTGTTGACAGAGAAAATTATCTTTCAAAAAGGCAAAGGTGAAGTGAGTTCCCTCAATATAAATAAATTCATGTGATGTCGTGCAGACCTCCTCCCTTTCCTCTTGCTAAACATTGAATAAATATTCCCTTCTAGGATGAACTTATCACCTGATAATGCTTCAAAATGAATGACTTTTGTACCCCAAGTCGCCTACCATATAAGCCCAGGGGAGGAGATTTTACATGTCATGATTTTAATTTGTTGGAAGTACAAGTAATTGTAATAATAAATTGCACAGACCTTTCAGCTACAACAGCAACAAGAACAACCACAACAAAGGAAAATAAGAATAGCAGAAAGTAAATATTATTTGTGAATATTGAAAATGCTTGGGAATGTTGAAAAATGATAACCCGATGATGAATGATGTTAAAATTTTCCTTTCATTGTTAAAATTTTTCCTTTCATTGCCCTAAAACGTTAGTTAATATTTAATAACAAATGAGATGTGAACCACTGTAAATAATTTTTTGCATCTTTTTCTACTTTATTATGCACAAGTACCCAAATCCTTTCCCATAGATTTTGAACCAACATTTTCATTGTTATCCTTTATTCCAGGCTGTTTCCTGATCGTTACATTTCTTGAGTAAGGGCTGGGGTATCATTCCATACTAACTGTCCTCAAGAACTGATAGTTTCTCTTCAGTAGCCATCACTGCATTTATTTTGAAAGCAGAAAGACAGATCAGAAGTGTGTATTCAGTGACTTAGGTCCAAACAGCTTAGACCTATCTCACTTCTGGTGTTCTCAGACTAGACTATGATTCACACAGGGGCAAGATCTTCTTCATGCAGGCACAGTGTTTTTGCTAACACTCAGACAAGAGGACTCAGGAGGTGAAAAATCTTGTTTTTACAGTTCCATTTTTGCCTGATATGAAATAGGGAGTTGAATGCAGGTTTCTTAGAAATGAGAAAAATTCTGCAATCACTGTTGTGCTAAGAGGAGGCAATCACAATCTTTTCTGATGGAGATGGTTAACTTTCCATTAGTGATTGAACATGCACTGAGTCAGATTTAAAAAAAAAAAAAGTAGTCTACAAGGAAGAGATTGAGTCTGTAGACCACAGAGTCATGTTCAAGCCTCTAGCTAAATGAATCTCCAATTATTTGCACAAAGTAAACAACTCTACCAAAAACAACTGAGAGCATTTACTCTCACTGTCCCAAAAGTGTAAGTGTAAAGATGTTCTGCTAGCTAACTTAAGCAAAGTGAAGGCTGAAAGAAGGCCTTCCATCTCCAAAAAGAGCGTCCTAATCAGTGTCTCTGATTTCCTTAATGAAAGCACTTGACATGTCCTCTCATGCCACAATTTAGGGTCAAGAATCCTCACCAGATGCTTCTCTCTCCTTACGTTAGCCTACCTGAGGCCCCTCTGAACTTCCATGTTTTCCATGACTCCAGTTCTTAGGAGTCCAAATCTCCAGGATTTTAGACCTTTCCTCTCCAAGGAAGAATACCTTATTTAGAAAATATTTCATATCTTTACAACATGGTATGGCAACAGACGGTAAAACTGAATACTGACAGTAATTACTGACAAATAGATAAAGGAAGGGAAACACAACTATTCCAGCAGGAAGCTATCTGAACACTATTATGAATACATGTAAGCAGACATCAATAATTTTGCACATGAAACAACTATTTCAAAATTATTTTGGGTAAAACATAGAAAAAGTATATTTCATAACAGCAATTTTTTTTTTTACATTTAATCTGCTACTACTTCAAAAAAATCCAGATTGTCAATACTCACTATTATTTAAAATCTTGAACTGGAAGCTAAGAAGCCACTTTTAAAGAGGAGTTTTAAAAAATGCACATGTAAGAAATTGCTAGTTTTTTAGCAACGATCCTTAGCTAGTCTTTGGTTTCCTTATGAGACTTATTTCTTTTTGCAGATAAAATAGTAATGCTGCCTGGCTTTGAAAGACTGCAGTTATGGGCATATGCTTAAAGAAAGATGACTTTCTGAAAAGTTATTGTAACAAGAAATTCTCAGTTGTCACTATAATATAAATGCTTTGATTTACAGAGAAGCAGTTGACAGCAAACCTTTGTCTTTTTTTGGAACTGCACTTATAATTGTGTATTTGACAGACAAATGTAAAAAATATATATGTTTTATACATAAAACCAACCCCAGCATTGTGTAACTCTATTCTGTAAACATTTCTGTGGAAATTTGGAAGAAGAATGGAAACTTGAAGAATATCTTCCCCATATAAACATCACAGTTACAGTCTGACTCTGAAGAAAGAAACAGATCCCTAGAGCAATACTAGAGTTAATATATTTCCAGGAACACACAGTAGCAAAATGTGAAGCTTGGGATAAGTATTTTGCTATTGCTTATTATCTGTCTCACCTAGAAATAGTTTAGTACAAACCCAATTATAATAGAAAACATATGTTTATATGCAGCTTTGTGTAGAAGTTATTAGGCACCACTAGAAGTGATTCAGAAGAAAGTTCCTTTGATGTGTGTTATTTGTGGTCTCATTTGCAAACAGCATGCCTCATGAATAAGTCATGAAGCTGTATTGTAATGCTGTTTTGAGCATTTATTTGTTGAAATTACTTCAACTATATGCACATGCATATGTCATTGCAGGACACTAATACAGCATTATGCTCATCAAAGCCAAGAGAAAGCATACATGCTAAGCAAACATAAAAATTCAAGAGTAACTATTGGAATGACAGTTTGTATTTGAATAAAGACTTTTGACCTTTCATATTTCTGATCTGTTAGTATTATTTCCACCTGGATTTACTGTGTGGAGTGTTCTGTCACTATTTCTTGTAAAATATCATAATTCACTGTCAGATGACCCCATTTTTCCATGGCAGGTGAAATCATGGCAGTTGAAATCATGGCAGACGAAATCCCATTTTCTCATGTATTATAACAGATATTTACCAAATTGTCTTACTTGTCAGAGTGCACATTTTAACTAAAAAATAAATCCACTAAAAAAGAAAGGCAGGGAAGATGGAATACTTTACACTGATTAGGAGATAAAGAGGGAAAAGTAATTTTAGGTGACCAAAGCTTGGAGAATTTAGAGTAAATTTAACAAACAGTTTTGTCCACAGAGAAGGATTTAAAGAAAAAAAGTCTTGTGATTTTCTGTTTTGAATTTAGTGAAACAATTTTTTTTCATTTTGGAAATGTAGTGTGTAATTTTGAAGTGAATCTGTATTAAAGACAAAATAGAAAAACACACAACCAAAAGTAAAACAATCTGTTTAGAATGGAATAAATTGTTTCCTTTTAAGTTAAACTGTGTATTTTAGGTCAACCTGAAACACTTTTTTTCTTGATTTTTTTTTGTATTTCTGAGAGAAAAATGCCACACAATTTGTTTTGTTTTGTTTTGTTGGAGCACATGACCAAATCTTACAACTCTCCATGGGTCTCAATTTTTCATCTCTACTTTTCTTTAAAAAAAAGCATTTCCTCTGCCTTTATGATTCAGCAACTGAATTGAGATCTGATTATTTCTAGTTGTGGTGCAGCACCTCTACGCAGCACAAAAGCAATCAGCAAAATTGGCATGCAAATGCCATGAAAACACAATTGTTCTGAACCATGAAAAAGATGGAGTTCTTCACAAGACTTGCAGTTCTTCACAATATCTTCATAATTATTTAATACTAAATCTCACATTTAAAAGATTACCAGATATTTTTCACAGGCTACACAAAGGACATCCTCCACCACTGTAAAGTAGTTGCTCTGGGACAGATACGGGCAAATTTGCTGTAGCATACAGCAAGCTGGATGAACAGTTCAGATCCTGGAAGAGAGGACTTAAACAGAAAAAACTTTCACTAAAGTGCTAGACAAATGTCTCTGTTATTGTAAAAACTACTTTTGTTTCTCAGACATAATTCTATTCTTACAACACAGAAGCTGGAGCAGAACTTTTTATTGTATTTCCTCATGTTATAAATTGTTGTCTAAGCATTAATTGCCTGCTTTCTACTTCCCCTAAAAAATTCTTGAGTTTGTTATAGAGTTGGTCTGATTGCATAGAGAGATGATGAAGAAGACATGGCAAAGGCTCAGTAGACAATTTCAAGCCATCTGGAAGACATCAAAGAGAAGAAATAATAGCAGTGTCCACATCTATTCTCCATAACAGATCTGTTCTGAGTTCATGTTTCACTCATTTTTGCTGCTGTAAAGTTCTTTAGAGCTCTGTCATAGTCTTAGAAGCACTGAATAAATTCCCAATAATATTGCTAAATTGGTAAATTGAGTCCAGTATGGCAGAAGTGCCACAGGTCAATCAAAAGGCTAAGTAAGCTTTTTAATCTTTTGTATGGTGTGTATTAACATGTGATTGATTGCTGCATTTGCTATCTTTGATCTAAGAAGAAGCATTAGAACTGGAAAGGAAAGCTCTACTTCATTTCCCTCATGCGAATACAGCGACTTCAAGATAAAATATGTTAGCAGCTTGTTCACATTTTCATGCACATTTGAAAGAGCCTGTGGTTTCTGGAAGATCAACACTATGCTGTAGGCCATGAGGGGTATCAGTCAGTTCATTTCTTCCAGAACTCCTTCAACTTGTCACAACAAAAGCACTGTCAACAGCATCTATGTCCTTATTTTTACATTATAAGAGTCCCAGATGTACACAGATGTCACACATAATGAAGATTACAGTCCTTCCCCTGCCTTTTTCTGCAGCATATTGTATTGAAAAGAGATAGGCCCTTGGTAATGACTATAAAAACTATAGCACTGGTGTTTTCCTAAGAAAGTCTAGCCTATGCATATAGTAGACTCATCTCTAAACATATATCCCTATTGCAACATTTCATAATGAGTGAAATGTGACTAGGTGCATTAGGTGATTGTTAATCAATTAACTGAATGTCAGATTTGCCTACAGAGGTGCCCGGTGAACCCAAGAAGGTGAACAGAGGAAGGACTCCTGTGTAGACCTAGCTTCAGGCTCTTCCATGAGAGAAAATAACCACAGAGAAGCAAATGAACAGGATGTATTTAGGTAGGCAGAGTATAATTATGCAAAATGAATTGCACCCAAGGAATCGGGCTGTAAGAAGGGTATATGTATACTGCTAGGAAATCTGAGAATAAACACCAGTAAATAAGAAACAAGCCTTGAGACTCTCTATAAATATTAATTCCTGCAGTTCAGTCCATTGGTCTGTGAAAGGCCTTATTTAGGTTTCTCTTTTGCTATCAGCAATATGTTTTAAAAGATAATGGAATTGTGCTGATCTCATGTAGCTTAGTATTAAATTGGTATCATTATTTTTTTCCCTTGCATTTCAAGCAAATACACTTCTCATTATAGTCATTATGGTATTTTTTTCTATTGCTAGCATCTTTTGGGTTTTTTGTCTATAATCCAGATACCTAAGCAGGATGTTCTATCCTATTTTATTTTTCTGCCTAATTATATTTGAGTAATGTTTCCCTTTCCCGACTTTCCCTCACTTCAAAATTGCTTCCTTTCATATCAGAGGCACATTAATTTAACAGTGTTCATTCCCTGAATTTCTCTAGTACTTGCCCCATGCAATAAGGTTGTGCTCTTCTCTTTTTTCCACAGTGTTACATGAAGATCATACGTTAGGCTTAGTGCTTTTGCTTCAGTTAAAAGAGCATGGCAGAGAAACAGGAGAAATGGGAGATGCCAGCTTTCAGTGGCACTCCATTACAGAGCAATTGAAACTTTTCAAGACAGAATTAGTAGAGTAATCCACTGGAGGCTATCTGCACATAGTCTAAGCTCTGCACTCTCAGGAAAATCAGTGTCATTTTCACAGTGGACTGACCTGGAGGACTCTTCCTCCTAGTCCTGACCTCCACTATTGGAAGTTCTGTAGGAGGGTCACAGTTGGACAGAAATGGAGTACTGCAGGTCTGCCTTGTACCAGTGGACCACCTTCCTTTCAAGATGCTTTTCACACGTGGTGAACCTGACATTCCTAGTGTGGAAAGGGAAATGGTATCTACTGTGAGCAGGAGACAGAGTGTGTTCAGTCTGTGCATATGCTTCTGGGCTTTTCTCCTCACATAGTATTTGAACTTTTTCCCCAGCACTCTAAGGGGAAAGATTTTCAAAACCTGAAATATCCTGCTGAAGGACAACAGAACTGCATTGAAAAGCAGCTTTTCCCAAGCATTTTTTCATAGTATGCATGAACGACTGCAGAAGAAATCATATGGACTGCTCCACCTGGAATGGGGCAGGCCAACTCAGCACAGCGTGGTCTACTATGCTAGTACCGAGGTGCCAGCACTGGGGAGTCACCAGCACTACAGCCGGGTCCCAGTGCTGGCTGATTGCTCTCCACTGGGAACTTTCTCTGTTGGAATCTCTCATGAATCACACCCTGTATCAAAATCGACAGTGGTGGTGAGAGCCCAAATATCTAGAGTTACTGTAAAAATGTGACTCACTATTCACATGTACATCAAACCCTCTGGGCCATGACCCTCCTTGAAATGGTGCTGGCAGGGGAAAGCCACAGCGTGACAGAACATGTCATGTTGAATGCAGCTGCAGGGAGGGGAAGAAGCACTGCAATCTAGGAGTTTGCTTTCAGAAGAATTTTGGACAAGGAGCTTTTGACAAGCCTGGTAAAGCTGTATTGACTCGATCCCTGATCTTTTGTTCTTCTCACTGCTTTATGCAGCCATAAGTATTAGAAACATGAAAGTAGCAGCTAAGCAAGGCTCCCAAGACTGTTCCTCTTTGGGAGTTTTTTTAATTATTACTTATGCTTAGATGATGTTGCCATCCTATGATGGTGAACAGAAATACTGTTAAAACTTACCAGCTCTGAGAATTTTGATGAAGTCTCAGCAGCTGGATTTCATGCACAATAGCAACTTGCAGAGGACTGAGAGTCAGGTCAGGTACCTCCTACTGTAAATGCCTATGGAGTTTTCCACAGAGAAAATGAAATGCAGTCACAGCAGCAGAAACAGGACTGTAGATCTGTCACTCGTGACAAGGGTTGATTTAAATGCAACTCTATGATGGTAAGCACGCTTCTGGACTCACACTTTCTAGAGAAGCTACTAATAAGAGGGTAATTTAAAAAAAAGTATTTTTCCCTTCTAGCTGCATCATTACTTTGCTTGGGGCAGGATTTCTATTTAACAGTAAACATGAAATGATACATCAGTGATCATAATACATAATCCACAGGTACAAATTAATGCTGAATGTGTATTCTACTGAAAGGCAGAAGAGGATTTGGGGCTATCCCTGCTCTGAGGGTCCTGTTCACTTCTCCAATGGACAAGCTCTAGAAGCAGGAACCTCACTTCCACAGGGATCAAGGGGATAACTCAATGCCAGCATTTTCTCTTCTCTCACCATCCTTACACAATGCAAGAGTGCTGATCTATCACAGTAAATAATCAGACTGATTCAGCTCCTGACAACACAATGATTACTTTGGAGAAATGACTAACTGAAATGATTCGTGGGAATATCTTACGCAGCAGCAGCACTTCAAGAGCATTGAGGTGAGGGTACTATGACTGGTAAGAGAAGAAACATGATTTCAGGTGAGGGTCACAGAGAAGGGACATTTTTATTCTGATTCTTGCATGCTTCTTCTGCAGTTACGTGTTGGATGATAATAATCTGCTGTCATTAACTAGTACTAATCCATAGATAGATTGAGCTGGTCTAAAGACATCAGTATTAGAAAGCAGTGGAAGAGAAAAATTATGCTATTTGTAGAGTGACATTAGTTCACATGAAAACAAAGGTTCTTTAATCTACATGTGTTCAGAACCATGTAGAGTATTTGCAGCTTTTCTGGGCTCAAAATATGAGCTCAAAATTTATTCCATAGACTTAAAAAAGCCACAAAATAAAGCAAAAAAAGAATTTCCCTGATTGGTGACTGAGTCAAAATTTTACTATACACCTTATCTTTTCAGAAGTAGAAACTTTTATGGGTTCATTGAGAAACAGTTCCTGGCCTGCTTTACCTTGCTGCTTGCTGAAGCACTTTGATCTGCTCTGCAGCACAAGATAGAATCCTCCAAGTGCCACAGTACCGAGAGATACTTTGTGAAAAAGCTAATTCTATCTAGAGTTTAATGCTTCACAATTTCATATCCTATCTTCTATGATAAGTCATAAATGATTAACCTGGGAACGAACAATGAGAAGATATCCCCCATGAATTTAATGGTAAGCAGGGGGTTAAATTCTAGTTCATACCCACAGCCCTTGCTTTTCTTCACCACATTCCTTCCCCAGCAACACTGGAAAGTGTTTACAACTTAGTTTCACCATCTGGAGACAGAATGCGTTATGCAGGGTCCAAATTTCACAATTTTTTAAATTATTACTCTGTTTCTGCAAAATTGTTGTTATGACTTTTCAATGGCAAATAAAAGGCACACTCCTAGCAAAGAGTTCTGTTTATTTAATTTGTAAAAATGGAACAGAAATGTTCTAGGGCCAAAGATGGATGAGGTGAGGAATGCAGCATCAAAAGGGACTTATCAAATACCTCTCTGAATAACTGTCAAATAGATACAACACAAGAGAGACAGAAAATCAAGTTACTCTTACTCTGGACTAAAATGTTATTTCATGAAGGCATCATCCTGCAGTTCTCCATCAGATAGACAGAATGGGCTCTTGAAAAATTATAAAGACTGAAGGAAGATTTTCAGTGTGGAAAAGTTCCAAATATGCAGTTTTTCAGGCACTTATCTGCCAGCTCCAGACTGTAAGAAACTTTCCCTGTTATTTCCACACGTTTTCTGCTTGGTAAATCTTTCAAACTGAGAATTGTAACCTAGCAGTGAAGTGATAATCATGAAATGTGATTATCTTTTCATAAACATATAAATTGTAAGAAGCACAAAGGTAGTTGAACAGGTATATAAGTATCATTATTATCTTGGTTTTCCTCATTAGACCTCATTAGGTCATTTCCTCATTAGGGTCTGCAGAAACTGTGCGCTAGGAAGCAGTGAGCTGTCTGCAGCATGAGCAGTTAGTACATGATGTGTTCCTGGGCACTTACATTTAAGAAAACACTTAGCTGATGTGTCAGCACATTTGAAAGGACAAATGCACCCATGGATCCAAAAGTTCAAAATCTGGGAAAATTCTACATCAGAATTTGGATCCCTGTTTTACAGCTGGTGCTTATTGAAATGCAGAGGAAAAACCCAAAGCACTTTCTCTACCTTCAAAGAAAGCAGAGGGAGCAGGGTTAGAAGGCAATGGTTCCTTCAATACAAGAAGCTCTCAGATCCAAGCTATATAGCCACCAAAGCAGTGTAAATGCCATCGGTCCAAAACCTGGCAAAAGTCTGTCAAGTTTTGGGTTTAATTTCAAACTTGACATGTAGATTATTCTGAAAAGATTCTTAACTCTTGGCCCATTTTTTCAATAGGAACTGATCAGCAAGGGACTGATTTGTGATTGTGCTTTGAAATTGCCATGCATTTACATTTTATTTCTTTGGTTTTGACATGGAAGCATGGGAAGCCTAGTGGTTTTACCTTTATTTTATTAAGAGGTTCTGTCTGTTTTAAGCTTGAAAGAAATGCAAAGAAGCAGTTGCATAAGCTTTTGTGAGGACTTTTACACCATTGGAAATATGATACATCACAATTATTAATATGTAACATGTTATATTTGTAAGAATTTTCTGGTACTGTAAATTCATAGTTTTCTTAAAACAAAGAATTTGTTAATATTCAAATAACTTTGTAATAATTATAGTTTTTAATAAACCAAGCCATATGTCCAGTTTTCCCTTGCTTCAGCAGAAATCTGGGATTTGTCCTTTTCCACCTGGAAAGGACAAAAGCATGCTATAATGGCTTCAAAAATCTCACATGCTACTGACAGAAATATGTCCATAAAATATATTTACTCTATCAATTTAAATAAAATGTGCTGATTACCTTTAAATAAGAAACCAGCAACAGAGTGTCATTTATATATTTCTTTAATGATGCATATCATACATTAAGAACTTATAAACCATCTAGCAGAAAGTAAGAGACTTAAACCTGCACAGGTTCATTAGCTGCTCTGTGTGCTCAGGATTTGGGAGGCATTTTCTGTATCTATGTTCTAGAGTAGATACTTAGAGCAAACAAAACAGCATGGAAATGGATGCAGAAGATAATTGCTGATGCCAACTACCTACAACTGTTTCTCAAGAGTGTAGACACTTATATGCAGGTCCAGCCTCAGCATCTCTGCAAATCAATGTCCTGCAGATCCACATGGATGTTGACCTCCTGCCCAGCTCTGAAAGCCAGGGCTTTAGGAACATGGTGAGAAAGCAGCCTTGGCTGCATCCACGTTCCTCAGGGCTGGGGCAGGGTGAGCACAGGAACCTTGTGTGGGGGCTCCTGGGCCCTGGCCTCAGTTTTGTCATTGACCTGACTTAGCAGGAAGTAAGTATTGGGAGCATGGCTTATCTGGGACAGAGACTGTCTTCTGCTCTATGTGCATTTGCGTGGCATTGCCCAGCATGATGAGATTCTAGTTCACTTGGTTTTCTAGGTACTAGGACATAATAGTATCGTAGTAAGATAGATTGAAACACTGATAGATAGTACAGGCAAACCTTTTGTACAGGCTGTACACCCAATGCTACTTATATACCTTTTGAAAAAGACTTCACTGAAATGAAAATTTGTAATATTGTTGGTTTCTTCATTTTTCTGAAATAACTTAAGCAAAGTATTTTGTAACTGTACGGTATTAAGCTTATATTTTTGTCTGTTTATTCATTCATTTGCAAAAGTTAGTTGCTCATGATGAGTCGTGTTCAGTGATTGGAATGGTTAAGTTAACTTTTACTCTACGACAGTTCTGATCAGTAAATTGAATTAGTACTTGTGTTTATTGCAAAGATTTTCTTTAATGCTATGTACTTACTCTCTCATGCTATTAGAGTGGCATTTGTACTGAAGATGATCCTGGCAGAAATCAACCTGTGAAAGCAGCATCATGCAGAAAAAAAATCCCCAAGTGACCTTTCTTGATTCCAGCTAAAATCAATGATTTCTCAATGTGACTTCACCATCTTTCAGTGAAGTTACTTTCTCTTTGATGTTACACATTGTTTGTTTGATTAGCTTTTAAGTAACACTACCAGCAGCTACGATTATTGTTTTGGGGTTTTGTGGTGGGTTTACC